>VDFB02020364.1:0-85776 GCA_007258455.2 Sequoia sempervirens
ATCAACTAGAACAACAACCAAACGGACTACTTCTATCCAACTGATAAACCCACATGACTGAAAATAGCACCCACAATAAGTGCTAGATCATCCAATCATCCATACCTTAAAGGTATCAACATTAGCAAACTCATTGCACTCCATAATCAACCCAACAACAAAAAATACAAGCTCCATATGCCAACTAGTCAAAGAAGACAAAATACATCCAGGAACTCCCATTGCATGTGTAATGTCAAATCTGAAATATCAAAAGCATAACAATCCTACCAATGATAGCACATAGAAAGTGTAACCATTTGGTACCAAGGAAACATCCATAATGATATTTATAACCTACAAAAGAATAACCTACAAGAACAACTTTCACCACAAGTCTTCATAGCTCTCCCAAGTTCTCCACACCCAATAAAAGAAAAAGATTAAGAACCTCCATGTCATCACCCAGGAACATGAGTGAAAACACATGACCACAAGCTAGTGATCACTACAACTCTGACCAAACTTCAAACCAGTGTAATGTGAAGCAAAACATCCAAGAAGACAAGAAAGACCAAAGAGAGCAGCTCTGCACATCATGTACCTATAGAAAATCCTCCTACATACCTCTAAATAAAAACTATGTCAAGTATGATCTCCTTCAAAACCCCAAGAGAAAATCCTTAACAACATCCAATCGTTCAAAATCCAAGATCAAACACAACATATATATCATGTAATTAACATGGATGTAAGCCTCTCAAACAAGATCAAACTATTCCACTTCCCATATCAGGAAATCAGCCCATAAAGTATCTCCTACCAGTTCTCATCAGTAGATGATATAACACAAAGGTCAAGGAGATAAACCATCATGTTCATCTTCCACTAGGAATCCTCCAGAACCATTTAAACAAAAATTCAAGATCCATAGCATGAAAGGAAGCATAAAACACATCTGAAAGATACAATGGGAAAACACCTCTCAAATTATACTACATTGTTGAGCGGACCAAGAGTGGGAAAAGAAAAATGCTCCTCCAAGATATACAAGCCATCATGACTAATCCAAGAGAAATCTCCTCATAGGTCTCTGTTGAACTCACGTTCAACCAAGGTATAGGCTTCTCGGACTTTCAACTGAAAACTCATCAAGAGTAACCATCAAATACAGCCTCGCCTCATTCTCCATGTATCCATGAGCACCTACAAATGATCATCTTATGCTAAACTCCAAACACATCACTACACTATCATGAAGTATCAGGAAAATGATCAAAGCACCCAATACACAAAGAATTACCAAACCATTGTCAAATCTCCAATCATTTGAATCAGGAACTTATCATGAAATCATGACCTTAGCATCCCCCTTGGGAGATACCATGCTCCAAGTGAACATACCATGGTCTCAAGTGCAATGCACAATGTCAAAACTCCAGTGTATAAGCAAGAGTATACCATGACATAAAGCAAACAAACTCAAAACCAACATCACCTATCAAGCACCACCAACACCTCAGCCAAAGACTCCAAAAGTCCTCCATGGTTCTAAGAGGTTGTACATCCTCAAATAGTTTCCATGCAAATGCAAAAGAAACCTTATGTAGCAACAGGATCAAAGAGTTCCTCCTAGTAACATCTGCAACACCAAAGAAGATTATTCACCACCAAGTGATGAATCCACAATCACTGCTAAAGCTCCCACTGGACTGTGACACTTGAGCTCTCCAAGCATCATGACCAAACATTTGTTAATCTAAAAAACCTTCAAGTCTACTCAGCAACATGTTCATCTAACAAAAATATCAAGTAGCACTTGATCTCCAAACCAAGCAAACAAAACCATCACTGTCAAAAGCTTACACAAGGCAGTGTATCCAAGTTATCCATGACATCGTGATACAACATGCTACAGGTCCCCATAACGGACTATTCAGGTACTCTACACCATCCATCCTCTTATCTAAAAGAAGCTACACCAATGCACAAGTGACCACAGACAAGGCCAGCTAACAAGTTTGCACCAAACCAGATTCAAACCTTGTGGATATTGACAGTCCACTTTTGAGTTGTCCCACTGCAAACATGTAGGTAAAGACAACCCACAACATTGCTCAACCCGTAGATTCAATCACTAAAACATGCAAACTCATTATCACATTAGTGATCATAAATTGAGATACTAAAGAAGATAACCATGTAGACACCAAGACTCCAGCACCAGATCAAGTCCAAATTTGATTTTCCAATCATGTCCACAACTCGAGCACCAAGACTAGGAACCCAACAAGCATTACCATAGAAATGATAAGAGACTAATCAGATACCAAACATTTCTATGTAGAGAAAGAATCACACCTTCTCTCATCATGCACAAAGCATGCAAGTAGAGCTGCAACTGACTCATCAAGTAGCACCCTGAGGAAGCAGGGGTCTAGAAAATAGCTCTTCAGCAAATCCACAAAACAACAAGTTTTCATGACCATGTAAAACTTGCAAAACCATAAAAGAAACATGCAAGTACAATACATCTTTAAAAGGAACAGCAGTTTAGGAACCCTAGGCCAATTTCAAGCCAACTCCAAGACCACCAATATGCACATGCATCTAAGAAAGATACAGGCTATTTCAAAAGCTTTCAAATCATCCAATGATTAACTCCATAACCTTCATGCATTCGAACTTAACAGAAAACAATGCCTTCCAACACCAGGAAACATCACCCAGCATAAGCACTCTCTTCCATGGCTGAGAACAACCCAAGCTTCTCCATATCACCAAGGAGCCTCTCACACAAACACCCAATATGAAAGCTTTGCTACAACACAACCACAAAGCAGAAAAATTCAACCTCATACATTAAGGTTATACCGCTGCCAACTCGGAGACACAGATCACAACAATTCAACATGACCAACTCCATTGTCTCCATCTCCACCATCCTTCAAGTTGTGTGTTGCCTCCGAATACCACAACTTCCACTCATCAAAGGATCAATTCATTAGCCGATTCCTCCATATTTCCTCAAGCCTAACTGACTAAGAAATCTTCACAAGAGAAATACCTAGAATCAGCAACCAAAAGAAGGCTTTGATACCATTTGTTGGGAAAATCAAGTCATCTTAGAACGAAACATCTAAGAGCTGTAACTTTCCTTTAGTAACTTTTAATTTCATTAAATTGTCTCAAAGACACGTACAACTGTGCCACAAAGCGAAATTAGACACAGATCATTTCCCACATTAATCCTTCTGAGAGAAGCACATGTAAATTCAGTTTCAACAACTTGCATAAATAGATTCAACAAACAGGACCAATAAACATGAAAGATGGAATAGAAGAACAGAACACACAGATTTACATGAGAAAACCCTTTCGGGTAAAAAAACCCCACACTCTAAAAGATTTGAGCCATTGTATTATTCAGCAACAAACAAAGTTACAATACAATCTCAGGCTCATAGCCTTTTCACAGAGATTACATCTTGTTTCATTTTGGAAACAAACTGGATAGCACAATCCCTTATACGATCTTCACACTGTTACAATACCTTCTCACAGTATACAGTGTAGATCCTCTCTCTCATGGACCTCTAATCAATCTCACAAGTGTTTACAATCCAAACTCTATTACAACACTCTCTCACAACATACAGAGAAGATTCACATAGAGGGAGATTTCACATTCGATCCACACAGAGAGAGTGGATAAGTTAACACCTTCATAACAGAATTTACTTCTCCTGCTCCAACCCTCGGCTCTCTCTCTTTTTCCACGGCCCCAAGGCCTCAACCATCTCTCCTTTAGCCTCACAGCCTCTGCCACAACCTCTTGTCTTTTCTTCAAAATACCATACATTAAAACATATCAATTTGATTTCTAGTCTTTTTAGAAGACAAACCGTTGATTAGCAATTATCATACCCTTGTCCAGCCTTTCAAATGATCACCGCTCTGCCGCAGCCAAGAGTCAACACCCTCGTGGTGTGGCGGTGACTACACTGCACCACCGCAAGCTCTACGTATGACTGTCACAGGATGGCGGGTTACCTACCACCATACTGCCAGCCTGCAGCCCTCTTGAATGCACCCAACAGTATCTCGGTAAAGGCAAAACCACGGGATACAAACATTTCCCCATGCTACCACTAGATAGGTTGAAGACCCCTGTGGTATAGCAGTATCACTGCACTACCACTAGACAACCACATAACTCCTATGGTATGGCGGTAACCGCTCTATCGCTAGACATCCGGTGAGCTCCTACGGTATGGCGGCAACTGTGCCACCGCAGCCCAGAGAAAGGATACGTACGGTATGGCGGTATCCACCGCTCTACTGCTACACAGCTGAGAGGTGCCCACAGTATGGCGGTAACCACACTACCGCTCCTCTCTCTTAGTCACTTGGCGGTATAGAGGTAAAGGCATGAAACACTTATACAATTCGGCCAGACTCCTTAGTGATCACAGCAACATTGCTCTCTCAGAGATTTAGGCCAGTGGGATTGAGGCACACAATCCCAACATATAGCATGTAAGAGGGAGTTGCAAAGTGTACTAGAAAAGTCATGAGAGACTTTTGACCAACTTATGATAAATGAGAATGAAGGGGAAGTACATCTTGTAAGAAGGTGTAAGAGTCAAAAATGGAGCACCCAAAATTGATGGATGAATCAATGGCATTGGGGAGTTACATTCTATTTTAAAATGTTGAATGGGGATGATTTTGGGTGATGGAATTTGTGTCGTGAGTTTGAATGCCACTTTTAGCCTCATGGATTTTTCACATGTTATTAAAAACCATTAATGGCTTCTAGGTTTGGACTTGCCTATAATATAATAGATGCATGGGTTGGTTGTTTTGAATAGACACATGTGTTTGTAAGGGTTATGTTATCAAATTGAATCCAAATTTTTGACATCTTTTGATAGAGCACTAATAGTTTAAGTGTATTGTAATAGTTAAGTTGTTTCAATAATAAATTGAATGTGCTTTGAAGGTTGATTTTTCTAAAGGGTTTTGCTAAGGATATTTTATGTTTGTGTTTTTTTTAATATTATCATGTAGATCTAACCTTATTTGCATTACTTCTCTCTTTAGGTTAATGTAGAAACTATTTGGTTTCTATTCATTTAATATTTGAGCTTAAAGTTTCATAATTATTTATCAATAGCAACACCTTTTAAGACACATGCATCACATTACAACAAACAAATAGAATAAATTTGAATTATATTGTGATAGTCATTTGTATCAATTATCCATGATAAGCTTAAGTATAACTTCATACTAGATAAAAAAAAAAAAGTTTAAATTATATTGAATGTGCTAATTTTACACTATCAATAAAAAATCAATTGAATAATATTATCTACCAATAAAATTACAAACAAAAAAACAAAATATTGATTTAAAATAAAATAAAAATAAAGATTGAAAATGAATCTAATAGAATCGTTCAGTCATAGTAACAGCAGTAAGTAAATCAGTAAATCAATACTATAATCACTTGGAATACTAATAACTATATCCGTAGAACTCAAAACTTAAATAATTTATTAATAGGTTGATCTGAGAATTTTTTATGAAAAGAATTATTAATCCATGGAGCCAACTGGAATATATAAATACACATAACCAATCTAGTTGTTATTAATACAGATGACACATCTGGTTGTCATTTTCCTGCAAGATTAAATTTAACTATAAAAAACATATATCAACATTATTTATAACTATTTTAATTTATAAAACTAATAACAAGATGAAGATTTGCCTTATCCACATTGAATTTTCTTGAATAAACAGTTTAATATTCCATATGATTTCCTATATTTTATCCTAATCATTCAATTTTTTTATCAATTTGTGTCTACAGGAAATAAAAGTACAATTTAGCAAATTACATAAGCATGCACAGTCTATTCACATTTTATCACTCAGCAGAGAGGACTTGAGCATGTTTCAATAATTGTTATAGCATTTCTTGATTTAATGCATAATATTTTCAACAACACTGAACAAATAGTTATGACTTTATAGTTGTTAGTGTTGATGATGACTACCCATAATTGAATGAAATGTATTCCTTAGATCTAAAAAGCAACAAATCATGTGATGTCACATCAGCGCACCAATAAAACACCTTTTAGTGCACAATTATCGGCCTCACTTTTTTTGGGGTCTTTTTGGACACCTCGACAAAAAGTATGCTGATGTGGCCTTGAAACCTTAGTTATAAGTAGGGACTTGACGAGTAAGCTGCTGTAAAAAATTGGGAGTTATTTGAAATTTCCAAATAAGATTTTGAGAAAAGCAAAGTTAGGATGCTCAACTACTGAATCCTCTTCCCTAGTAACAATCACAAATAAGAGTATATGGTTCCAATTTTGGCATGCAGATATATAAAAACCCTTATATGGTAGAACTCCAAAACAAGTACAAGATTGCAGGGACAAATATATGAAAACTTTTAAGATTAATATGGAAAAAGTTTACGATGGTCTGCGAAGTCATGATGAGCCTCTTTAATAAAAGGCTGAAACTTTGTTACGACAAATTTATAGCTTTGTTTGTTTACAGGAATTTATGTTTGAATTCCTAACATATTATATTTATGGGTGGTATGACAAAGCATATACTATTGTGAAATACTTGTACTAAACCGAACTGTATGATTTGTGGCAAAATATATAACTATTTTTGGGATCAGATTTAACTGTACTGGGTCTTGTTATGCTAATTATCGGCTTAACACACCTACTATTAACGTTGAATTGCTGACTATGTTCTTTATTCACATTTTGATATCATATTTAATTACAGTTCTTTTAAAAAAATATATTAAATGAATAGTATTAAAGTTGAATTGTCGATTGTATACTGAATAAAAATATTTAAGGTGTCAAAGGGTTGTAGTTCAAGTTGAATACAATTGGTGAGGATGATAATATGGGATATAGAAGCCATCCATCAAGATTCAAATCCCCAGAGGCGTGTTTGACCCCTGGCTGACTTTGATGGATTGGATCCCCCCACACGTGGCTGCTTACGTAAAAGTGACTTGTGATTTAGATGTATGCTACCTCATATTGTTGTAATCCACTACATAAAGACAAAGAAGTTGATATCTATATAATCCGACTTGTTTCCATCCAAAAAAAAAATTCAAGATGAATTTTTTTGCCTCTAAATAATTCTATAAGATGTGAGAGGTTTTTTAACTTAACAAGTTTATACCATAAAGGAATTAGATAGAAGAGTAGATCATGTAATCTTTTATGTGCCTCTTAAAGTGAAGAATTTATGAACCAACTTCTATTTCATATTTTCACAAACTGGTACATAAATATCTAAATCTATCAAGCTTAACTTTTATTGTAGCAGCTTCTTCCACAATTCACTCTAATATATTATCCTTTCCTGAATCATTTTCTTATTTCCCCCAAAGCTTTCATGTCAAAAGAAAAATCTCATGTGGAAGGTGTTGCAAAAGAAACATTTTTTTTTCTATTAAGCACAACACATTTGAAAAGGAAATTATTAGAAGGAAAAAATATATATTTTAGAATTGAAAGGAAGTATGATTGTGGAAATACTTCCTACATTAATTTATAAGGAGAGATAATGCAAAGAAGAAAAAATAACATTTTTTTATAATAAAATAGCAAAATTTATTAGCAAGTAAGTAACATGCAAAGACATGAGCTCACAAAAAACATGTAATTGATACAATATATTACATTGAAAAAACTATTTCAAAGAAAACCCCCCCTTCAAATCTCAAACCAATTCTATTAGCAATAATACCAACATTTACAATACATCTCTACGTTTAAGTCTTCACAAGATACCATACAAATCAATATAGTCCTAGAGATATTTTGACAACATAACATTATTTGTAAAACCATACAATAATACCTCCAAACTAAGAACTAATATAGACAGGAACAAAACCACAAACTATGAGTCATTTCTAAAACCATTTACTAAAAACTATTGGATAATTTAGGAGCCCATATCTAGGCACAACATCTAACACCAAAACCAAGCACTACTAAACTTGGGCACTCAAAATAGTCATATCCTCCTTTTTTCAAACATGTTCCATTATTTTATTCAACTCCACTATTAATTGTCTTTCATCATACTCTTTATTTTGGGGCAACTCTTACACACCTTACAAGTTGTCATAGTTGCATTTAACAACTTACATGACACAAAATGAGTCTTATGATTGACAAAGTACAAACTACAAATGACATATAGTACCACTCCAACTAGAACTCCCTAACTATATGGGTGTAATAATAAATTAATAATAAATTAATATCAAATTAATGTGTAATTTCAAATATTGAGATTGTAGGGCATATGCCACCCATCCCAACAAGCACAAGTTACAAAATAATGGCCCCCAAAATATTTACTTTTAAAGGTCAAAGTGGTTGGAAATATTATAAATGAAAAGGAATTGGGTCAAGGACTAGCTTATGATCCATGGGTTGCTCAAGTTGTGAACTTGATAATTTTATCAAGGAGCTTGAATCATTGTAAAAAGAAAAAAAAAATCAATATGACAAAATTTGATACAAGTATATAGTAGAATCTATATAGATTATGTGGGTGTTAAAGGATCATAATTGTGAAGTAGAGAAGTTACCATGGGAAACCCAAAAGAGTTGAAGGCAAAGATAACGATGAAAAAAATGAAAATAAAATTTAGTGAAAATAATAGACAAAGTGCAGTATCTTTGGAAGAATTATTAAATAATTATTATTTATGCTTTATATTAATTTTACTAAATTTTGGACTATTATCACTAGATGATAAAATAAATGTTTATATCTAGATTTCATCATCTAATAATAAACATTGTTATACCTTATTAATTGATCATTTTCTTGGTTGATTCTTAATTGGTTATTGTTGAGATTCGTAAGTGATTTATATGTTTTTGATTAAGGTAAAAAGCGTGTCTTGAAAGTGCCCAAACCCTTTTACAATTTAATGCCAATAGGTAAAGGAGATGGGCCCCATGAGATGTGGACTTACAAAAATTCCTAAAGGCCAACATGAACAACAATCAATAGGAGAAACAATAAAAAATTAGTAGAGACACAAGAAAAAGAGAGAAACTTGAACAAAACCTCAACCTATTTAAGATCAACGATCTTCTTAAGCCTCAAAGTTGCATACCACTTTTTGGTTAAGAAATTAACTTGGTCCTCAAATGAGCTTTCTATAACATCATCTTGAACACTTCAATGATAATAGGTAAGTAGGGTTATAGGCTTTAACCCTAGTCTTGTTGGTTGACCCATCTCTAGTTGTCTTTCTTTTCCTCTTTTGTAGTTCATTTTGGAGAACAAATAGGTTGGTAGTATAATTATTAATTTAATTTTTGGTGAGCTCCATAATATTGGTAAGGTTGCTCTTCAAATAGTTGTGGTTTTTTAGCATAATCATCCTTTGATCGAAAAAATATATGTCATTATTTTTCTTAGATTTTGCTAATAATCTTTTCTATCATTTATTGTATTATTTTGGGACTAACATATTTTTGAATCTCCAATTTTGTGAGGTCATGCCCCTAATGTATGGAGTGCATCATGGGGTACATGATGTCACAATTTTGTAGAAATGTGGTTCAAAAAGGAGGATAAGTGCAACATTGGCCTATTTGTATGTTGAACTATGGTAAATCTAGTATTTTTGAGTCATCATAGTGGTAATAATTTTACATTCTTGACACATGTCCATTGTATTGAGTTTATTTTATTTGGTTTCTTGTTTTCCATGTTGTGATAAGTCATACCATTTATTTTGGTGCTAAGTCATCTTCCATTTTTATGTCACTTATGAATGGGTCATTTTGACCATTGTTGAGTCTTACCTTAGGATACTTGAGAAATGTTAATTGATTGACCATTTCAAACGTAATTCTTCCCCTTGCTTCCAATAATGAAAAATGAATGAATGTAAAAAAATACATTGACATCCTTATTCATGGCTTCACTATTGTTCAGTGGAGCTATACTAGAAGGGAAGGATATCAAGTTGCAAAGTTTTTGGCTAAATTATTTTCCAATTGGAATGATATCAATATTGATATTGAAATTGATAAGGATTGTCCTATGTGGGATTTGAACAATGCTTTTAGATATTTTGTGAATGTTGACTATAATGCCTTTCTGATTTCTTGATTTGTAGAGGGATGCTTCTTATTGGAGTTATAGTTCTTGTATCTTTCCTACAACATTTGTTATTCCATTTGTTAATTAGATTTTCTTTTGGTTCACTTTTTTTAACATAAAGAAAAATATTACTTATGATACTCATGATATGAATAATCTTTATGGTTGCAAGGACTTATACCTTAGCTATGGAGATTAGATGGTTCCTGGTCTTGTTTTGATTATCTATCTTCAATCCATTTGGACTTTTAGGATTTTTTGGAATTGGTGTGCCAAGAGTCTTTTTAAGACTCAAAGGCCCACTTTGTAATTTGTTTCTATTTTAATATATTTTTTACCTTTATCCTAAAACTTAATACTAAGTGTACTATTTTAAATTGTGTTGTGTAGCTTACCTCATAACCAAAATTATTGAATTTGTTAATAATTGAATATATGTAATGATAGTAAAAAGTTCATTTAGCATAGTATAAATTATGGAAATGGTTTTCTCTTTAAAAGCATTGGTGGGAAAAAAAACCATGGTCATTGGTAATAAAACACCCATCTCAATTATTTATTGGAATTAATGGATCTTTACTCTAGTTGAGTACTATTAAAAGAAATCATTTTATTGTTAAATTAGAAACCCTAATGCGAGGATGTGGAAAGTGATTTGTTGAGGGTGAAGTCCTATTAGCAACCCATTTACCATGAATCCTTTCTCATCATTTCATTAAGGTTAAGTGCTTGCTTAGCTATGTTCTTGAATATTTTTTGGGGTAGCAAGTGCGAGTGGACTGCAATGGATTAATAGTTTGGTTATTACTTTTATTGGGATAATAGAAAATAAATGAAAAAGTACTTTTCTTTATTTATTTATTTATTTATTTTTACATAGAAGGATTGGTTGGCATTTGCTTGAAGATTTGGATGGTCTAGAGTGTTGGTTAACTCTGCAAAAATCAATCAAGGGTTCATTATGCATTCTATCCAAGGCCATATCACTACATGGGTATATAAGGGCTATTAGATAATCATAATAAGTCTTATTGATTATCAACTACAACTAAATTTTACATAATAAATAGTGGTTTAAGATTCCAAAGATCAGTTTTAAACTTGTAGACTGTGGGTTTTCCTCTTAAACAATGGTTTTGAGCATAGAAATGGTGGGTTTTCCTTAAAGATAATGATTTTGAGCTAAAAATTCATGGTTTTGAAGATTTGAGGGTGGTTTGGGGTAAAAAAAATATGGTTTTAGATATTTGAGGGCAGTTTGGGGTCAAAATTGGCAGTTTTTAGATATTTGAGGGCAGTTTGGGATCAAAATTGGTGGTTTTTAGATATTTGAGGGCAATTTGGGATCAAAATTGGTGGTTTTTATATATTTGAGGGTAGTTTTCTATAAATAAAGTGGTTTTTAGCCAAAAATAATGGTTTTATGGGGAAAAGCATGGTTTTGACATAAAAGAGGGCTATTTTGGAGAATAAATGATGATTTTGATTGATACAAAGTGGTTTTGGTTGCTATAGGGTGGTTTCCCACAAAAACCTATGGTTTTTGATACTAAAAGATTATTTTCATGTATATACTACAAACAAAAATGTTAGAAAAGTACATATAACAAAAATATGTATTAAAATTTAAAAATAATAATGTTTTTTTCAAGCCTCGTAGAAATCCCTACAACTTACAACATATATGCACTTACAAACAACAACAAAATAGAATAGAAGGTTAGTGTTTATGTCAGGTTCACCATAATGTAAACAACAAAATTTAAAAGCTAGAAATCAAACAAACTTGAAAATAATAAAATCAAATCAAATTCTAAGCTAACTTGTAAACTCCACTACAAAACTCAAAATAATTCAATGATGTTGATTTACCTTGAAGGTATGTGGATGCAATCTCAACATAACAATAATAAAAATATGAGCGATGGATTCAATAGAATGGACTTGGTTAGATATATGATGGATTTAAAATGATGAAAAGAAGATTGTATTTATAGACTTAGGAGATGAGGATGAGGATGAGAACCTAAGTTAATTAGAAAATAAGTGAAGTCAACTCAACTAGAAAGGGAAAATTACATTTTGAGTCATGGGAGGATAAAAAATTATGGATAAATGTGCACACAAAGTTTCTTTTTATAGATTTTGTTGACTAAGGGAAGAAGAAGTTTCTCAAATGGAAGAAGAATTAACTTGATGGAAGGAAGAGTTGATTGGAGCAATAGATATAAAAAAATTTAAGTTTCCTAATGAAGACTAAGTTAACATATTAGTGATGATGGAGTTGATTGAAGAGAAAAAAATAGAAATTGATTGGATAATTATTAGCTCATATTTAATTAAATAATATAAATATTATTCAATTAAGTGGATAAGTGGAAAATAAAAGATAATTAATAAATGGAATTGATTATTAATTAGTTAATAAATGATAATTAGGATGAAATTAATGATTAATATATGATGTTAATATAAAATAATATCGACTATTAGGAGAATAAGTTCAGTGTCTATAACTACCATTGAAAATGTAGCAGTAAAAAAAATTCTATATTGAACTAAATCTACGAGCTATTTTGCAAAATGATCCAAAAGAATTGCCTTCCAAAAGAGATCCTAAGTAGGATATTCAATTAGTGCCAAGGTACCATCTACTATCCTTCATCTCTTTTTTGAAGGTACACCAAATGGTTAGAATAATAGAGGAACACATTCAACACTAACATGAGGTACTCTACTTCATAAGGGAACAATGCAAAGACAAAAAATGAAGGAACAAGCTCACTGATACAAAATTTTAACACAAATAATTCTACCTAATATAGATGTAGAGGAAAGTCATATCTAAGAGATTGATTTAATTGTCTAGACATACACAAAGGAGTTGAGGACTAAAACACTTATATTATGAAAGAATTTTCTAGTCAAAGATGTCACATGGGATAATGAAGATTTTTTATAGAAGTATCCTCAATTGATCAACATTAAGGAAAATAATTTGTGTGAAGGAGGGAACATGCTACACCTTTTATCCTATAGCGTATATAGGGATATGAGTCTTTAGCTTGTGGCTACCATTATTTTTAATTAATTTATATGATCATCAATATAATCTTATATAACTATTTAAGTTTATGATCATCATATCGTAGATCAAGTGCTCTTATCAAAGTCTTTTTGTGGTTTTTCCCCTTGAAGTGACTTATTATTCTCAAGTATTTTTAGCATTTTTCTTGAAGTAATCTTCTCTTGTGTAAGTTATTTCATTATACCTTATACCATATTTTTTATCTCAGAAAATGTATCAATATAATTTAGTGAATGAGTAATAAGGATTTTTCTTTGCAAGTGTTCAAACATCAAATAATAAATCAAAAAATATGCACAAGAATAATTCATGTTAGTTATGTGAGTTAAAAAAATTGGTAGGAAATGTTGTATCTAGAAATGCAACAAAAATCTAATAATAAATTTTTAACATTAAAAATATCAAAATCTTTATCTCATTCTTCAACCACTAAAAATATTACATAAAATTATTTCTTTTAAAAGAAAATTTTTCACTCACCCACTCACTAGCATAATTAAGATGCGCCCCAAAATTACTCAAACTAAAAATTATCTAGAACATCTGAAATTGTTAAATTTAACAAAATTCTATTTTTAACAATTTTACTTTAAATAGAAAACGACATATTAACTATTCCATATTTTTTAATATTTGAAAGCGACTTAAAACCTAAGTTCACATTCATATATAATTCATAAATGTAAACTTAAAAAGAAAAACACTAATTTGAAGGCTTTAGATAGTTGAATTAGACCCCAAAAAAATCTAAGAAAAAGTTATAGAGAAACATTAAAAGATCTTCATGTAAAAAAATTAATTCTATCATTAAAGACCCTTGAAAGTTATACTCTCACATCAAGAAACAATAATAACACCTTACTAAATTAAATCTTAGTTAAGAAGACCAATATAAATTATAAAAGATATTTTTTAAGCTAATACAAGAATAGAAAAATATGGTGTATTTTAATAGATTAATAACACCTAACTTAAAAAAGGAACTGACATAGTTTTGATTTTTTCCACTCTTTTACTTTTGTATCACAATTAAGAATATTTAATAAAGTTATGTTGTAAAAATATATTATTTATTTTAGTTGTAAATATTTATGACCTCTTAAATAAAGTCTTTTAGTTTTTAGAGAGAACACGATTCTATTGCGAACTTTCTAAAAAATCTTAGCTTTTCCTGTTAGTTTTTCATGTTGTGGATGAAGTCTAAATGAACCTAAAATTGGTAGCCAAGAAAGTTGGGGATGTTTCTAACCTAGAAACAATAGATAAAATGGAGAAAAATAAATGCCTTTATGAGGAGAATGAATTGGTCAAAGTTGGAAGTTTTGATGATGTAGTGATGGATTTAAATACAACAAAAATGGACAGAGTTGGATGAATTGATGTTAGGAGACCAACCACATGCCAAAATGGGTAAAACCTTAGAAATACAACTTCTTGATGATGTTATTGATGTTATTTCTAAATGTTAAAATACAATTGTTATCTTGTTCTTCATAAGAGGCATCCCTTCTAAAGCAAAGTTTTAGAAATGGACTCATTTGAACTGGGAAAATTGAGGTTGAGAGATTGAAGCCTTAAGAGGCTTTGATAAAGGGTATGTTCCATGTATGTTTAAATCCAAAAACCATGTGTGGATGATGAAAATATGAATCACAAATAGTAACAATGAAATGAAAGTACAAAATTCACACTTTGAAAATAACCCAATGAAACTCAAGATCTTGGCTCAGAAATGAATAATAAACAAAGTCATCATAGCAAAGACATTGATTTGTTCCATTGTGAGTTTGTCTTCAAAGTAATAATAACCATGAAATAAAAATATTGATATGATGTAATGATAATGATAAAATGCTCAAAGATAAATGATACCTAGTGCTTGATATTGATAAAAGATAATTTGATAATGCTTGATAATGATAGCTTGACAGTGCTCTTGATAGTAATCATGATCTAGGAGATATAAATGAATGCAGGCTTTGTATTTATATGCTTCACTTGATATTTGATCAATGGTGGAGATTAATTGGAAAGATCAATGGATAGAAAAATTCAAGATAGGGTAGGAGCTAAATTTGATTTTTTTATGGAGGGAAAGTTAAAAGAATATGTGCCTATTTTATAGGGAAAGATTTAATTTAAATAAATTATTTTTAATTTATTTAAAAGAAGAGTGTTAGCTAATTAAATAATTATTTAAAAGTATTTAATAATAGTGCACTAAAAGATCATTTGAGTTTGATTTTAATTAATGTTGGAGGGAAAATGATAAGTGATGAATTAATGTTGGGTTAGTTGCAGACAAATTTGTTAACTACAAGCATGAAGTTTTAACTTTCATCATGAAGGACCATCTCACTCACATTATCCCATGTGGGTTGAATTGTCATTCCATTTTATATTTAGACCCTTTTAAAGGATCTTGTGGCTTAATTGGGTAGAGTTATCCGATGCAAGCATAATTCTAACAATTTTTTAAGTTTAAGGGTTCACCGAAGGGCTTGTGTGGAAGTAGACCTGAATAGATCATTGCTTGAGAACAGTAAACTTGTTGGCCTAGGTTTTGAACTAGATTAGCCTATAGTTTATTTGAATAAGTCAAATGTATGTTTTTATTGCTAAAAAGAAGGTCATTTAATTTGTGATTTTCTTATCAGAAGGAAAAAATGGTCCAATGACCTCCAATTTCTCATTTTTCTAGTGATCACTCCCTTCATTATTGCTCGCCTATCACTAATAATATCCATCTTTCCTATCCCACTCTTTGCATCCCTTTTTATGTATCTATTGAATCCACCTATTTTTATAAATACATGGTTATGTTGGATTGGTGGAGATAGGTTAGGAAGAGGAAAGAGCCACCTATCCGTTCCCCCATTCCTATCTCCCCCTCTTCACCCCATGAACACCCTCCCTTATCTTCTCCTTCCTTAATGCCATATTTATGAGCCTATTTCCCATCGCTATAATTCCTCTCCTTAGCCATGTTCTAGTGACTCCTCTACCCCTTCTTCTCACTCCCATCATAGATCCAAACTCCTTCGTCCTCAAAGATTGTGAGTTCAAGGAGCAAAAACTTTCACTTGTTAACAACTTCAACATGTTAATTTTGAATGATGATTCTTCTAATCCTCATCATCAGTGTTACCCCAAGTTTTGATGGCAGGGGACGGCGAGAGGAGTCCCCAAGTTTCTGATTTTTGAGGCCAAATTCGGGGACAGCGGGGGACAACTATATAAAATATAGGGAAATTTTAAAATCTATAAGAAAATTTTAAATATTCATATGAAAACATGGATAAAGCATGCATAATATACATTATCAAACCTTAACATATAACATTTGTGTTCAACATTCTTTGTCAATACTCAATACACATTGAAAATTCAGAATTAACATACATGAATCATAATACAACCTCCAAGTTATAATTTATAAACTTAAATCAAATTGCATAAGGTTATTTCCAACTCACAAATTGGGAAAGCATTTGTGATTACAGTGAAGATTGTTTCACCTAGGTTATTGATTACTTGGCACAAAAAAATAATGAATAGTTGAGGCATCTGAAGGCGCAATTATTGTAGTTTGGTGGGAGTGTGGACTACTAGAAGTAAATTCAATGCTGGTGTATTGTCTGATATGGATTTGAGCAGTTAAATGTGGGGAAAATTGTTTCACTCAAGGAATTTTGGGCATCAAATCGCCTTAATATTCAACCTATTTCCAATTGTGAAGAATTGTTTAAAAAAGGTCAAAATCCTAAGTCTTTGTCTCTAAAACCTATTGGTGAACAACAAGCAAATGAATTCAAGTTTACACACTTCTAGAATATTTTTTTGTTATTTTTATATATCTCTAATACAGCATCAAAAATTTATCTGTGAGTGTTCCAAATATTGTGAAAGATATATGAAAATAATTTAAATGAACAACTCATAAATTAGAAAACTAAAGACTATTATATATATATAATTTTTAAAACATGTTTTGACGTTGGCGACGACTGGGGGATGGTCGGGGGATAGCTTCAGCGTCCCCTAGTTGTCCCCGGGATAGTCAGTCATCCCCCTTTCCCTTTGACCATCCCCCCATTTCAAAAATGTTCCCCATGAATTTGCAAAAAAAGGGGACGCCAGGGGACTATCCCCCAGCCATCCCCTTGTACCTAGGATGTCCTGGGGATAGGGATGGGGCATTTTAGGGGGGGATGCATTCCTAGGTTTCCCTGCTCATCATGAATTTTAAACTCCTTTCTTGGAATGTTAGAGGGATTTATCTCCCTCATTGTAAGTGTAAAGTAAAAGAGGTGGTTATAAAATGGAAACTTGATGTATTATTCCTCCAAGTGTTCAAATTCAATAACATTAGACTTGAGGCATCTTTAAGCAATATTTGGAGAGATGCCACCTTTTTGCATGCATCTAATTTAGATGGAAAGGGTGGTGCTATTATTGGAATTTCATCATGGGTTTCAAAGTATGTCATTGAAAAGGGTGAATACCCTTCCCACAGTTGTATTTGGGTTCTTACCATTATTAATGGATAACTCGTTTGATTTTGTTTGATTTATGCTTCCAATTTTACTAGAGAAAGAATTCAACTTTGGGATTGGATGGCCAATAACTTACCCAATGCATATTGGACTTTAGGTGGTGACTTTAACGTGGTAGAACATATTCAAGACTATAGTGATCTAAATAGTCAAATCTCAACATGGATGAATCTAATAGTTGGTTGTTTTATTGAAACTCTTTAGGAGTGATCGATCCTATTCATGACAATTTTTCTATCCAATTTAAAAATTGGTTTACTTGGTCCAATGTTGAATGGGAGGAAACATAAAATTGAGTAGGTTGGACATATTTTATATGTCTCCCTCTCTGTCACTAGTCCATGATTTCTTGGGTTTGTGTGTTCCAATGGACCATTCTACTACCCTTTTAGATTATTATCACATCGTTTATGAAACATTTGCTTGTCCAAAATTATAAATATTGGTGATTCTCTCCCCTTTAAATTTAATGTTTCTCAATTAAAAAATTGAATTTGTTTGGTTACACTTGAGAGAATTTGGAATTCTTTACCTAAACCTAATGAAGGATGTTGGTGTAAATAGGTATTTTAACTAATTAGTCCAATAGTAAGTCATACTCACATGTTAAGTTTACTTATGTCTCAGGAAATATTTCTAAAAGTCTTAGGTGCCATGTGATCTTATCTTATCTTGTCATGGTATTTAATACTTGTGTCCTAGGTCATCTAATAATTGTTGAGGTAATTGTCTTATTGTACAAGATTAAGACACATGTCATGATCTTGTCTAATCATCATATGTACATTTCATATTCAATTAATCAATATTGTATCATTAATCATAGTAAGATATTCTTTCCAATTCTCTTGTGGAAGATATTTTGGTTTGGTAGTTGATCTTGGGGTATTAGGAGTTCGCTTTCAACTCCTACATGGTATCAGATCTCTAGTGTTACAAACTCCTTCCCAAATTTGATGGATATATTTTGACTTGAAGAATTTTTTGGGTGCGATTTGGGGTTTCAAGGACCTCATGGTTGAATCTAAGGCATCAAAAAAAGTCAGAATTGGCTTTTGTTTCATCAAAATTTAACATATAAGGCTAGATCTATAAGTGTTTCAAGTTGGGTGAAGGCTACCAAATCTTGGAGGTAGCTGAAGTTTTAGAGCACTTTGGGCCAAAATGAACCCTGTCATTATGTCTAAAAGACCCAAAAATCTAAAGATAATTTGTCAAATTGTTGAAATTGGACACTTCGTCTCGAGGGCATTAGAGGAAAATTTTCACTAGTTGACATATTTCGTATGGATTTATACTCGATCGCATTATATGGTGTTGTCTTCAAGCATCAATTGGCCATAGAGAATATTTTTGCATCTTACTTGACATATTCCTAGGCATATTTAGAATACTTTGTTGATGTAATACTTCATCTACGAACTTGGTACTTTGGTTTGTGTTAGCTTTATCTATCAGTTGATACTTTTGGTATATTGGTTGGTCATGTGTTATTAACTCACAGGAGCCTAGTCATGGGTTTATTAAACCCACAATCACCTATATCATAGGGGGCTTATAGCCTTAGGTGACATGACCTATGGTCCTTCACCCCCTAACAACTCTACCCCAATAGTGCCATTGTTGCTAGTGACATTTTTTATTTTCAAAATATTGTGCTAATAATCACATGGGTGCCTAGGGGCCTGTGGCCAAGGGGCCCAAACTTGGCCCCCTAATGCCAAAATTGGGATTTTTTTTCAAATGGTCATAACTTTTCATCATGGTATTTATTTTTTGAAAACAAGATATCATTGAAAATACAACTCTATATACTTTGTAGTGGTGAAGGCTATTTTTTAAGATTTTGTTGTTTGGTGCTAGTATTTGTTGTTTGAAGTCAAGTCTTCATTTTTGGCTCCCAAGCTCATAAATTTTTGCCACAATATTTGATTTCCATGATTCTTTCATGTTGGAAATATATTGAGGAGCTCTATCATTCCATCCATCCATTTTTTTTAAATTCATCCCCATGTGTCTAAATTATTCAAATTTGTGCATATTCACATTCAAGTTTATCACTTGGACGTAATGTCACTAGGAAAGGTGTTATTTTTATCCTTATACTTTATTTCATCTCTAAAACATGGTTCTATCTCCTATTGCTTAAATAAAATTCTAGGGTTGCTCCATATTGAGAGTTTTCTATTGTTCCTTGACATCAGGACAATCAATCTTTATTTTTGTTTTTTTAATATATTTCTAAAATTGCTCCAAAAATCAAGATTTTCCAATGTTTCTATCATTAGACTCATCTTGTACTTTGTTACTTGGATTAAGGCTCTAGAGTTACTCCACAAGTGTGCTTCTAGTGTTTCTTTGCAACAAGTATCTTATTGAGGGGGGTTGCATGGTCTCTCTTCTTCTCTCTTATGGGAATTTTTTCCTCACTTGGAGTTTTTTCCTTCACATTCTTCATAGAGAGTTTTATTTTATCTTTTCTCTCTTTTGGAGAGGATTTTTATCCCACTAGGTTTGAAAATATACTTTTCTCTGTTTGTGAGAGATTGTATTTGTGCATGGTTACCTAACATGGTCTCGTATCTGGGACCCATCCTTGCATCTTTTTATATTTTGCATAATTTAATCTACAGTCTAAGCTGCACTTAAGGGGGGGTGTTGGTGTAAATAGGTATTTTATGTAACTAGTCCTATTAGGTCCAATTCACATGTTAAGTTTACTTAGGTCCTAGGGAAATTTTCTATAAGCCTTAGGTGTCATGTGATCTTATCTTATCACAACATTTAATACTTGTATTCTAGGCCATTTAATAATTTTTGAGTTAGTTTTCTCATTCTATAATATTAAGACACATGTCATGATCTTATCTAATCCTATATCACAACCTTGCCTTTATATGTAAGGCATCATATGTACATTTCATATTCAATCAATAAATCTTGCATCCTTAATCATAGAAAGTTATTCTTTTCATTTATCTATTGTGGAAGATATTTTGGTTTGGTAGTTAATCATAGGGTGTTGGGAGTTCACATTCAACTCCTACAAATAAGATTCTTGGATTGATTGGTGGTGTGCCGCCATTACTCAATGCACTAATTTCCTTCACTCATTTGGCTAACAAGTGGCTGGGAAACATAAAAATAAAGAAAAATCCCTTCAAAAGAAACTTGCTCATGCCATAAGGCTCCTCAATAGTGATCATAACAATATTAGACTACAAACTTCCATTACTACTAATAAAGCCCAAATATGTAAAATTGATAATTATAGAGGTCAAGGGGTTAAAGTTAGATCTAGGCTACATTGGATAAAAGAAGGAAACAAGGGACTAAATATTTTTTTAATTATCTTAGTTATAAAGACAAAAAAGAAATAATTGGTGCTATAAGTGATGAATTTGATGTTCTTCATTCTAATCCTTATGAAATATGTAATTTATTTAAACAATTTTATGAAGATATTTTCAAAGATATCAATAGTAGGATATTCAACAAGCCCTTGAGGATATTGTCAAATTTCATATTCCTAACCCAATCAATTATCAATGTATTTGATACCCAAAAATAACTCTTTCTTTGGAAGAGCTAGAAAATGCTCTTTTCTCCATGGCCCTTTATAAAATTTTGAGCAATGATGGGCTTCCTATGGAATTCTACCAAGCCATGTGGCATCACATTAAGGAAGATTTTTGTTGCTTATACTTGGAGGCATTTAAGAAAGGATCTTTAGGTCCAAACATTAGTGGTGGCATAATCAAACTTCTTCCCAAAGGAAAAAAGGAGGAAATCTTCTCTGGTTGGCATCTTATCATGCTATTTAACACCTCCTATAAAGTCATTGCAAAATCCCTAGCTATTAAGGTTAAACCTGTGGTGCAAGGAATTGTCAACATTGAGAAAATAGGTTTTATTGATAGCAAATTTATCCTTGAAAATATTGTTTTGGCCTGGGAAACTTGTGAATGGGACCAACAAACAAGTTGAAATGTTGTTTTGATCAAACTTGATTTTGATAAGGCGTATAAAAAAACTTGGTGGAATTTTATCCTTAACATGCTTCAATGGTTATGTTTGGCCCTAAAATTTGGGCTCATATCCAAATGTTGTTTCAAGATGCTAATGCTCGAATTATTATTATTAATATGATTACTAACTCCTTCCCTTTACAAAGATCCATTTGACAAGAATGCACCTTATCTAAATAGATGCTTTAAAGCATCGAAAAAATGAAGCTTATTTTATGAATCTCCATCCTACAAAATGTTGTTATTAACTCTCATTACATTGACAATAATTTTTTATTTTTATAAAATTCTAAAAAATATATCTCTAATATGATGGATATATTGGAGTTGTATTGTGTTGTTTCAAGATCTAAACTTGCTCATGATAAAATTGATTTTTTGATGATTCAAATGTAAGGAAGCTAAGGTAGTGGAATGACTTCCTACACTAATCTTGAGAGGAGGAAAAAGAAAAAAAATTATAGATCTTTAACATTTATAGAAACTTAAGCATAAATAAACATAGATATCATGCATACTACAACACAGTGATTTACAAGGGGAAAACGATTTTGGGAGAAAAACCCCACACTCCAAAAGTCACCCAATATATTATTCAAAAATCGCAAAGATTACAATATACTTGTAGAGCAAGCTTCTCATAGGAGTATCACCAACCAGAGATCAAGAGATAAAACAAATGCTATCAAACTCTCAAAATACATCATTGTTTACAATTGTAGTACAACGCACTCATAAAATTGGGTTACCTTCTAGGGAAAGATAGGCCAACAAAATATCCACCATTAGATCTAAAACCTAATAATTAACAATTTAGATTTATAATGTATCATTTATTTAATGTATGTCATCCATTTAGGAGTTTTTTGAAAAAATTAACAAAAAATTGTTTGCATGCATCCCACTCCTCCCCTCCTCCCCATGCTCCCATTATATATTACACATATTGGTGCAACTAGGAAATATATATATATATTCTATCAACAATAACCTTTATATAATTTCAAGGTTGAGACACAATTTCCCAACAAATCTCCCACTTGTCGAACACCTTGCAAGAGCAATGGGAGGGAGTAAATATTGTCTCTTAATTGCTAGGGGCCAAAAGGCCCATAGTCTTTGAACACCATTTGAACTTCTTTATGCTCACAGGATTAGTTAAAGAATCAACAACATTCATCAATTTTTCTACCTTAACTAGCTTCAACCTACCATCTTCAACCATATCTCAAACAAAATGATATTGTACATCAATGTGTTTGGCCCAGGCATGAAATTTTGGACTCTTGGCTAGACATATCACACTCTAATTGTTGCAATAAATTATCACTACACCTTATTTTATTCCAATATTTATACACAGTCTTTTAAGCCAAATGGATTCTTTACAAGCATGAGTAGCTATCTTATACTCTACTTCAATAGTGGAAAAAGTAACCACAACCTATCACTTACTCATCCAACTAATTGCACCACAAAATAAATTAAAGACACAAGCATTGATGGATCATCTGCTATCAATATCACCTGCCTAATCTAAATCCACATAACCATGAATATCAAGGGAAATCTTATCTTCAGTCATATTACTATGATAACACAAGGAATAATCTAAGGTACTCCACAAATATCTTAAGGCTCTTTTAACTGCATCCCAATGAACTCTACTAGGATTATACATATATCTGGAAAGAACTCCCACTACTTGGGAAATGTTTGGTCTAGTACAAACCATAACATACATCAAATCTGCTCATTTCTTCCATCTCTAATGGAGATGTTGGACAATCTGAAATAGATAAATTTGCTCCAATAGAAAGGGGAACACACAATGGTCTACAATCCTACATGTTAAATCTATGTAAAATTGAATTGGTATACTTACTTTGGCCAAGCCATAGCTTTCTGGTCACTCTATCTCTTTTAATTTCCATCCCAAGAATGTGTTTAGCTGCACCAAGGTCTTTCATTTCAAATTTAACAAGTTGAGATTTTAGTTTTGAAATCATACCTTTCCCTTTACTAATAAATAACATATCATCAACATATAATACAATAAATAAGAAATTATCACCATCGGTTTTATAATAAACATGATGATCTGATTTAGAATGAAAATCCCAAACTCAACACATGTGTATCAAATTTTTGGTACCACATCCTAGGACTTTGTTTTAGGCCATACAAATATTTCTTTAATTTGCAAACCAATTTACTTTTACCTTTCACTACGTAGTGCTCTGGTTGTGTCATATAAATATCCTCCTCCAACTCACCATGAAGGAAAGTAGTTTTCACATCCATTTTCTCAACCTCTAAATCACAAGTAGCAATAATAGAAAGCAAAAATCTAATGGATATCATTTTTGCAATAGGAGAAAATATCTCACCATAATCAACACCCTCAACTTGAGAGTAACCTTTCGCAACCAACCTTGCTTTGTACTTCTCAATACCTCCATATAAACCAATCTTTTTCTTGAACACCCATTTGCAACCAACAAATTTCTGTCCTCCAAGAAATGGTACAAGATCCCATGTATCATTCTTTTTCAAAGATTCTATTTCTTCATCCATAGAAATCTTCTAGGATTCTACATCATTCATACCTAATGCCTCTTCTACTAATCTGGGTTCATCCATGTTAGTATTCAAAGAAAAAATACATCTCTAATCATCAAGTGGTTGTCTACACCTTGTAGACCTTTGAACAAGTTGAGTTGGAGATTCTTCCTCCTCTTCTGAAGATTCAGAGCTAGATGAGCTCTCCTCAACTTCTTGTCTATCCATGGGTCTTGATTCAACTTTCTTAGGTGTAGAAGGAAATTGAAACACATCTTCCTATTTACATTATTCTAGTTGCAAGTAACAAAGGACTTAGTTTCTCTAAAAATAACACTTCTACTATATATTACCTTCTAGAAATAGGATCACAAAGCTTGTATCCTTTCACACCATAACTATATCTAGTCAAAATACATTTCACAACCTTGCTCTCCAACCTTGTTTGCTTCTTCTTTGACACGTGCATATGCCTCGCAACCAAAAACTCTAAGATGTCTTAATGAAGTCTTTTGACCCAACCATGCCTCTATAGGTGTCTTATCAACACGAGTTGATGTAGGAAACCTGTTAATCAAGTAACATGCAGTGGAAATTGTGAGCAATGTTGTTAACTTAGCCTAAATGATGCAAAATAGAATGCAAAAGAAGGAAAAAACACTTCAACACCTCAAGATTGGGCTACGTTAAACTCAAACAAAATAGAGATAAGAAAAGCAGGTTTATACCTTGTATGAGTTGTTCCTTGGTTAGCCCTTTGATAGTTGATGTTATGTATGCTCCTTGATGGAAAAATGGACTAAAAATGGATGCAAAATGATCTAGGTGAGATGGGGAATGCAATGAGCTATGTGGGTAGTTGGATTGATGAATACAAATGCAAGTGATGAAAGCTTGAAAATATGCAACAAAGGAGGTTTTTGAGTGCAAATGCCAATGTGAGAGCTTGAGCTTCAAAGTTGAAATTGTGAATGTGATGAATGCCTAATGAGAGAATTGAAAAGAAAATTTTCCACTTTAAGGGAGATTTTTCTTAAGAATTGAACAGTTGAGATTTTTCCAACATGGGCAAGATGAAGGGTTGTGGTGAGTTGAGGACTCACAAGCCCTCACATCTTTCCATGTGGAGGATGAAGTGTCACAAGGACAAATGAGTTGGAAAAGGGACATTTCAGGTGGAGGTACTTGCAAGTATCTTGGTATGAGGAGAAGATTTCCTCAAAAAGGAACTTTTTGTCCCTATGTGGGAAGGATGTTGACATGTGAGGAATTTTAGAATTCCTCACACATCATCATAGGGAAGAGAGAAGTGGTTGGAGAAATAAATGTGAATTTTAAGTTCACATGATTAGAAGTACCTTGTGGATAAGACAAGGTCCTTATAATGGAAGGTTCTTGGCTCCATGTGATTGATGTGACAAGTGTGGAGTTCTAGAACTACTAACAACTTGCATGGGGAAGAGGAGAGTCTTGGAGAGATAAATATGAATTTTTAATTCACATGGGGAAGAGGGTCTAGGCTAAATGTGTAAATTATGAAGGTTGACCAAAAAGGTATGCTAAATGTAGCAAGGGGATTAGATTAAGGTTGTGCAAATAGGTGATTAAGAATATTAATGGGAGATTAGAAGCAAGTGGAAAAATATGGAGGATGTGACATTAATCCTGATTAAGGGTGTGTACATCCTAATCATGGATTAATTAAGCTAATCCAGATTAACAAAGGATTATGGAGGATGTGACATGTGAGGAATTAAATAAATGTCTTATTTATTTAATTCTTTGAGGAAAAAGGGGGATAAAAGGTAAGGTATTTAATTATTTAACTAGATGTCTTAGGTATTTATAGGACTTTAGGGGTGTTAGTTAAATAATGGTAATATTACTTAATTAATGCAAGTAAGAGGGAATTTAGACGAAAAGGGATAAATTTGGACTAATGTAAGTGTCCAAATTTATGTGTCTACATTTTTCCCCTCTTTGAGATGGTGCTATGAAGTAGCATCATTTCAAAGAAGATTAAAAGATAAGACCAAGAAGAAGGTGGTTAGATTGGAAAAGATGCCCCAGTCATCAAAGGAGTGACTAGGAAGAAAGATGATGGGGGGTGAAGATGAAGATTAGGGATTGAGGATGCCCCCTGGAGAGGACATGTGAGTTCAATAGAACATGAGTTTGCTCTCAAAATGGATGAGACGGTGAAAGGGGAGATGAGGTAGATGATGCAAATTGATGGATAAGAGAGGATGATAAGTGACAGGAGATTAGGAAGCACAAATGAATGTAAGGACAAAGGTGATGTTTCCCTAGTCAAGCTACAAGCCAAAATGGGTTAATGATGGATGGAGTGTTGTCAATGAGGAAATGATATATCCTGAAACAACATGAGGATAAGGAAGGATACATCCTAATGATGATGATGAAAGTGTTGTTGATTAGGGATTAATACATCACGATTATGATGATGAAAGTGTTGTTGATGAGGGAAGGATACATCCTGATTATAATGACAATTTTGATGATTGGATCAAGGCTTCTAGCAAGGTTGGGAACAAGACCAAGGATGTGACTAGATGATTTGTGCTAGATTGAATGGATAAGGATTGGATTGAGATGTAAGAAGGAAAAGATGCTTAGAATAACCAATCTATATTATCCTAAGATAGAAGAGAGGATGAAAGGTGAATGTTTGCACAACCAAAATCATAGGTCATAGGTCAAGTATGCATGCAATGCAATGGAATTGGTCATGAAATGCAATCCTAATGCAATTTTCCATTTTTAGAGCACTGATTTTTTCTATAGTATAAGACACCAAGTGTCAGGGTATGTGAAACCAAGGTGGATTAGTTTCTAATTCATAAAACAAACACAGCAGACAATAAGGCTATCCCAACACCCCAAAGTCACGAAGACCTTTCTTGGGCCAGGCATTGGAATAACCACAAGCACAAGAGGATGCCCCAATGTAACACAATACTACAAGAATCTTGGTGGATACAATGTGGGACAACTAGGAATACAACAATAGACAAAAGATCAAGATACGCCCCCATGTTAACCAGTCAAAGCACACCATGATATGATAGATCAAGGTGACCTTGACAAGGTATAATAGGGAGCTCAAATGATAAACAAAAGCCAAAAGCACCAAAAGATCACAATCAATTTCAAATGTCCTTTTCCACAAGATCAAGGGGATGGATGGGATTGATGAGGTCTGTTAGGAAGGATGCATCATGTTGAGACCATAGATGGATACTAAACTAAAAGATCGTTATGATGCGGGATACTCAAAGCTGATTAGATCTCATGTTACAAGCAGATTTCATTTGTCAAGAACCAGCTAGATAAGGGCATAACCTAATGACACAACACAAGAGAGACAAGAAACAAAACTAACACACCCTAAAGACCTAGGGGCTCGAGGGCCAATAAAAGATTAGCCTTGCCTATGTGAAAGTGCAGAGCCCTCATAGTTCGATAAAAATACCATGGATAAAAGAGGAAAGAGGAAAATGGAGACAAGCGATGGAAAGCAAAGACTGGACTAAAGAAAAACAAAGCAAAGACTCGAGGGTGGATCAAATGATCGACCCTTCCTACATGAAATCACAGGGGCAACGTAGTGATGGAGCTGATATGATGAGACAAGACTGACCTAATGGATTAGATAGGATGGTGGTGATTGCACGAAGCTTAGGGATGGGATAGTTATCTCAATTATCAAAAGATGAATTGAGATAATGATACGATGGAGAAATGAGTGATGAGAAGTGAGAGGAGATTGGAAAGATGTGTGAAAGAAGGGGGAGAGATAATGATGAGATAGATGGCATTGGATTGCATGAGGGGTGAGCCCATAGCCAGATACTAATGACAAGGGATTATGAGATGGGATGAGGATAAAGACGAAGGGATGGATAAATAAAGATGAGGAGATGGCAAGATGCTAGGATGGATGGATAAAGGGATACAAATTTGGATGGGGAAAAGATTACTAGATGGCTAGATGAAAAGGTAAGTATTTGGAAGATGGGCGAGATTTCTTTGATGGATGGATAAAGGGATAAGGATGGGGAGATGGAAGGGATTTTTTGGATGGATAGGAAGATAAGGATGGGGAGATGGAAGGGGTTGCCACGATGAATGGATAGAGGGATAAGGATTTGGATGAAGAAAAGGTTACTAGATGGATAGATGGAAAGGTATGGATTTGGAAGATGGGAGGGATTGTTATGATGGATAGAAAGATCAGGATGGTGAGATAGAATGGATTGTTATGATGGATGAATGATGTCTCCAAGTAAAATGTCACAAAGAAGGAGGTGCCCCCACTCTAGATATGTCATGCATAATGAGGCAAGATGGATGGAAGGTAGAAGGAAAGGCTAATAAAGGAGTAAGATGGATATGGATAGGATGCATGGATAAGTAAGGGAGATTGATGGTATCATGAAGGGTGGGCAAGGAGGTAGAGGGATATGGATAAACATTAGGGTAGTGTGTAGGTGAGGGGAATATATGCCAAGAGGTGTCCAAAGCATGTATATATTTTTTCCCCTATCTATATCAAGATCACAAGGAGGATGGAGGGATTGGGATAAATGAGATATGACAAGCAAAATGTGGAAAAATAGGGTGGATGGAGGAAATGGGTGAAGGGGATGCGGTTGCCACCAAGTGTGGAAGTAAGTTGGATGGAGGATGTACACATGAAGCCTATTTTCTAGGTTTTCATCATGGTACTTATCCAAGGTGCTTGTTTTCCAAGTTTTCACCATTGGATGAATGATTTCTCTTTACTTTTTTTGACTTTTTTTTAACTTTTTTGGATTTTTTGGATTTTTTGGATAGTTGAAACGTTGGATTTTTGGATAGAATGCGGATGGATATGGATAAAGATAGGGATGTGGATAAGTGGATTTATAAGGCATGTGATAAGGAGATGGATGAAGGACTCAAGCATCAAGTTCCATACAAGGTATTAAAAGCCCATGTGTGAAATGACTATTGGATGTTGGTACAACCTTATTAGGATAAATGGATTATGCAAGAGAATGGATTAAAGGGATTTGATGGGGGAGATATGTGGGATGATGTATGGGATATTGTAAAGTGTATGGATGGAATGATGGGGTATGTGTGTGATGGGGTAATGTTTTCAGGACCAACATTGGCACATATGGTGGTGGATGTGAAAGATAGGAGGATTAATGTACGGAGAATGTGGGGATAATGGAGGAGATGAGATAGTGAATTTTGGGTCATAAGGACCCAAAATAGATTTAGGAGATGGAGGATGTTTATTATTAGCTTTTGTATTATCAACTTTGGATGTTTTTACAAATTTTTCATTTGAAGGCATTGCATCTTTTTTCTTTGGGATCCACATGGTTTTGAGCTTTGCTTTGGTGGGCCTTGGTGGCCTATGGGTTTGATTTGGATTTTGGATTTGATGTGGGATTGGATTTTTCTTTTTGTCAACATGTTTTTTGAAGGATACATGAGGGGGTTTAGATTCATGTGGATGTTTAGATTTATGCATTTTTACTTTGGTATCCAAAGTGCTTTTAATAGCAACGAGATGGGTGCAAGGAGATGGATGATGTGGAGGAAGCATGAATGGAGTAATGGAGGTAGGATTTTGGGGATGATATGTGGATGGAGGATGTGTAGGTACATGCCTTTGTTGATCCTAATTGGGGAAGATGAGAGTGGGATGTTTATGATGGGCAATATGGGTAGGTGATGGATGGATAGAATGATAAATAGCATGAGAGGAGGAGGTGTTTTGGGATATAAGAGCCCAAAATGGACTTAGTAGCTGGAGGATGTGTGATGGTGGATGGAGGGACATAAGGACCTAAAATGGATGGAGTAGATGAAGGATGAGAGATGTTGGATGGAGGGACATAGGAACCCAAAATGGATTTGGAATACAAAGGAGGAATATGGATGGTTGTTTTGAGGTGATACAATGGAAGGGGGATGGAGGCAAATGGTTTTGTGGAGTGATGGGAAGAGACTATTGTTCTTTTGGAGGAGGCTCGCTTAGGATGTATGGAGGTTGCACCAACATTTTTGGATTACGAGTCTTGAGAGATATATCCAAGACCTTGTGTACACGGATTTTCTTTGACATGGATGGGCTCCAGGATACCTTGCTCATGAAGGCCTAAACCTTTTCCTTGATAGTTCATACTTTTGAGCATTCAATCTATAGTAGGATTCTTGTTATTTTGTAAGAATGGTATGATTCAATTATTAAGTGGAGGAGGATCAGTGGTGTATATTCTTGATTCCTCATATGCAAGGAAACCACCATGGATGAATGTGAGAGTACCAAGGGAATATAAAAGTGGTGTGGGGATAGTGGGGTTAGGCAACGATGGAGGATCCTGAGATGGAGATGATGGGATAGCAGCATCTTGATCAGGAGGAGTAAGTGGTAAGGGATCAAGGGAGGGATTAGGTGATATAATAGGATTTGTATTTGTGGCAGTGGGTAATAAGGGCTCATGTGATGGAGTGATCATATCTTGAGATTCAAGGGGATCATAGGATGGAATGGATCAAGGATTGTGATCTTGAGGTGGACTAGATAGGATGGCAGGATCTCAATCAAGAGAAGAGGATGTGTTGGTATGCTCTAGATCAAGCTCTTGGAATGACTCATCATGTACGGTTGGCATGATGACAGAGTGTTGAAGAGACTCCTCAAGTGGGGGAGATGGAAGGATGGGGGATTCATGAAGTTCATGGGAATGTATTTTGGTGATACTAGGAGTGGTAGAACTGGATTGGATTTGGGTGTCTTCGCTAGATTGGGTGGATCTAGGAGTAGAAGATGATAATGCGGTTTGGCTATGTTTGATGGGTTCAATGACTCTCAGAGTAGGAGATGGGGGTTCAATGGATTCGGTGGGTTTGATGGTTTCAATGGTTTGAGTGGTGCTAGGGGTGGTAACATCAATGATAGGTATGGTACGGAGAAGGGTCTCATCACTAGTGACCGTGGATGATGGATTGGGATGGCATGGTCCCACGACTTCAAGGTGTGGAGTTGGGCATGTCTTCTTTGTCATAATCCCTTGGAGAACTTCTAGAGTGAGAATCATGCATATTCTAGGCTTAGCTGGGGTAGTGGGAATAGATGAAGGATTATGGATTGGTGGAGGACTAGGATTATGGATTGGTGGACTAGGATTAGATTGAGGAACAGAGTTGAATGGAGGACTAAGAGTATATAGAGTATTAGGATTGGAGGGGGGATCAGGATTAGATTGAGGGTTAAGGTAAGGATATTGTGATAGCAAAGTAGAATAGGAAGACATGGATAGTGGATTGATGTTGGAGGAAGTAGATGAGGAATTAAGATAAGAATATTGGGAAGATGGTTTAATATGGGAAGAATGGGATGGTGAATTAGGATAGGAGGACATGGATGGTGGACTGGGACAAGAGGATGCAGGTGATGGATTAGGATAAGAAGATGCAGGTGGTGGATTGTAGTAGAGGTATTGGGATAATTGATTAGGATAGAAAGATTGGGATGTCTGATTAGGATAGGTTGATGTAGATGGTGTATTAGAATAGGAAGATGTGGATGTTGGATTAGGATAGGTTGAAAAGGATGTAGGATTAAGATAAGAAGGTGTGAATGTTGGATTAGGATGGGCAGACTGGTAAGGAGGATTAGGATAGGGGGGCATGGAAGGGGGATTGTAATAGGAGTATTGGGATGGTATATTAGGACGGGAAGATTGGGATGGTAGATTGGGATAAGAGGATGTGGGTGTTGGATAAAAGAAACATGTAGATGAATGATATGGTGAATATGCGGATAGGGAAAATAATGGATATCCCTTGTCAAAGGTAGCATAAGGAGCGTTATTAGGCGTGGGTGAAGACATAGCAGGATAGCTCGAAGGGGTGATTAGATTTTGGAAATCGGTCAGGGAAATCTTACTAGAAATGATAGCATCAAGGGGATCTATTTCATATGCCTCTTGATCAACAAGACTCTCATTATCATCGTCAACGTAATTATGGTTTCCCTTGACTACTATTTTTGGTTGCATCGATGGAGGATAAGGATTCATGATGTTGGATTAGATGGATGTGGATTGAAAAAAGGCAATGAATTATTAGAAGGAAAGAAAAGCTGATGAAAGTATAAATAGGATGAATTTGAAGAAGATGGAAGATGAGGATCTTAAGATTTGTTTCAATATCAGAAGATCTTGGATGGTAGTGGACTAAAGCCCAAATTTGGATTTAGGTTAAGCTCAGATTGGGATTGGATTAAAGATCGTATTAGGATGATTGTAGGATGTGATGGGATTGATTTTAAACCAAGTTCATGGGTTTAACTAGATGACATAAGGTGCTCACAATTAGATTTTTCTAGATTTGGCAATTTTCAAAAATTGTCAAATTTTGCCATTTTAGGAAATTTCACATGTATACCTTTGAGAGTCCAATTTTTTCCCAAAAACTTCCTAAAACGAAGTTAGGATGAATTTCCAACTAGCATCCTAAATTTGAGACATGCATTCTGATTTATTAACAAAAAAAAAATGGAAAAAAAACACTAAATTGCGATTTTGAGGGTCAAGATGAAAGTTTCAAGCCCCAAAAATGTGCCAAAACGGGGGCCAACTGACATAGGATCGGCTGGGAATACACATGCCACCTCATAATGCAACCACCCATAAAATTTCATCCCAAACGAACACCCGATTCAAAAGTTATGGCCTCTGAAAGTTTTCACATCAAAATCAAAACCCCTAAAACGAAGTCTAGGTGATTGGGATGGATAATTTGATGATGGATATGAACTCTAATGATGTTCTAAGATGCACCTATGTAATTTGGTTGATAAAATGATGACTTTCAAAAAAAATTGATGAACGAAAATGACAACAATGGGAAGATAGATGAAGGTCTACTTTTGGGAAAAGTCGCCTATCTAGGGTGCAAGGTTGCCTATCTGGGGGGCAAGGTTGCCCAACTTGGTGAAACTATTGTTTTGATGGTTTTTTTATTGAGGGCAGAGTTTCCCTTGTTTAGGGCAGGTTCACCCCTGTTCAAGGCAGGGTCACCTATTCAGTGAAAGATGGGAAATTCTAATAGAAAAAGGTTGGGAAATGACTAAGACAGAAGGAAAGGTTGCCCTTGTTCAAGGTAGGTTCACCCCTATTCAATAGACCTGAACTTGACTTGGATGAAAATAGTTATGGAAAAGGACCAAAAACATAGCAAACAACAAGAAATAGATAAAGGCTGACTTGAATGAATAGAAATTCACTGGTTTTGCACCAAAAAGACAATTCAAGCAGCATTATCCTAAGATTGGTAAGAGGGGTATGGCTAATATGATCCTCTAACTAGGATGAACAAGGTGATCTAGGGAGTTCTCGATATACGCACGGTACATGAGGCACAACTATGAACACCAGCCCATCTACAAGTGTGAGTCGAGAACCCCAGTGAGGTACTGAAGGCTCGAACCAACTCCTCATGTCTTATCTAGGTATCACCCTAGCTTCAATGCTCTGCCAGACACGATGTGACTGGATTGAGCTATAGCTTTCACTCTCCCCCTTTATATACCCAATAGGTACATGTGGTTGGGATTGTCCCTTGGGGTAATGAAATCCCTAAGCAGGTCCCGCTAAAAAGAGAACACTAACCATTTTTGGTTACTCCCTAGGCTCACACGAAGTGCAAGGGGAAAGGTTGAATTGTGTAATGCCCCCTTGGGTGACACAAAGGACTTTCAAACACAGCCAATAGTATGTTAACTCCCCCTAATTAGGTCTATGTGCATAGATTAATAAGAAAAAATGATAAACTAACTAAACTAACAATGTTGGGAATGATCGGTCTACAAGAAAAGTGTTGGTAGTTTTGATCTCCAGTCTTCAATAAAAGTGAAACAAGCTACACAAATGTTAGCAAAAAGGTAGACACACTCACCAACAAATGAAGTTAGGGCGTTATTAATTCAAAATGATAAGAAACAGATTTTGGAAATGAAGTTTAAACTGTTGTTTTACCTCATAGACACCTTTGTCTAGACAGGGTCACCCCTCTCTAGGGAAGGTCGCTTATCTAGAAAACTGAAGGAATATTCTATCTTTTTCACAGATAGGCAATTCTGCAAGGTAGAATCACCCCTGATATGGGAAGATTTTCCCAATTTGGGGCGGGTTCACCCAACTTAGGGCAAGTTCATCCCTCTCTTGGGCAGGGTTGCCCAACTGGGGGCGGGGTCACCTCTCTACAACCTAAACTTGCAAAACGTCAAACAACAAAAAACATAAAATAAAGAGACCCATTTGTGGGTCCCACCGGGCATGCCATAAATGTGAGTAGTGTTGTTAACATAGCCTAAATGATGCAAAACAGAATGCAAAAGAAGGAAAAAACACTTCAACACCTCAAGATTGGGCTACATTAAACTTAAACAAAATAAAGATAAGAAAAGCAAATTTATACCTTGTATGAGTTGTTCCTTGGTTGGCCCTTTGATATTTGATGTTATGTATGCTCATTGATGGAAAAATGGACTAAAAATGGATGCAAAATGATCTAGGTGAGATGGGGAATGCAATGAGCTATGTCGGTAGTTGGATTGATGAATACAAATACAAGTGATGAAAGCTTGAAAAAATGCAACAATGGAGGTTTGTGAGTGCAAATGTGAGTGTGAGAGATTGAGCTTCAAAGTTGAAATTGTGAATGTGATGAATGCCTAATGAGAGAATTGAAAATAAAATCTTCCATTTTAAGGGAGATTTCTCTAGATAATTGAATGGTTGAGATTTTGTCAACATGGGTAAGATGAAGGGTTGTGGTGAGTTGAGGACTCACAAGCCCTCACATCTTGCCATGTGGAGGATGGAGTGTCACAAGGACAAATGAGTTGGAAAAGGGACATTTTAGGTGGAGGTACTTGCAAGTACCTTGGGATGAGGAGAAGATTTCCTCAAAAAGGAACTTTTTCTCCTGATATGGGAAGGATGTTGACATATGAGGAATTTTAGAATTCATCACACATCATCATGGGAAAGAGAGAAGTGGTTGGAGAAATAAATGTGAATTTTAAATTCACATGATTGGAAGTACCTTGTGGATAAGACAAGGTCCTTATAATGGAAGGTTCTTGGCTCCATGTGATTGATGTCACAAGTGAGGAGTTCTAGAACTCCTAACAACTTGCATGGGGAAGAGGAGAGTCTTGGAGGGATAAATGTAAATTTTTAATTCACATGGGGAAGAGGGTCTAGGCTAAATGTGGAAATTGTGAAGGTTGACCAAAAAGGTATGCTAAATGTAGCAAGGGGATTAGATTAAGGTTGTGTAAACAGGTGATTAAGAAGATTAATGGGAGATTAGAAGCAAGTGAACAAATATGGAGTATGTGACATTAATCCTAATTAAGCTGATTAAGGGTGTGCACATCCTAATCATGGATTAATTAAGCTAATCCATTTAACAAAGGATTATGGAGGGTGTGACATGTGAGGAATTAAATAAATATGTTATTTATTTAATTCTTTGAGGATAAAGGGGGATAAAAGGTAAGGTATTTAATTATTTAACTAGATACCTTGGGGATTTAGAGGACTTTAGGGGTATTAATTAAATAATGGTAATATTACTTAATTAATGCAAGAGGGAATTTAGATAAAACTTCATCCCAAAACCATTATTCTAAGCCAACACCACTCAACATACTCATAGCCTTCTCCATTAGTGTCATGTTCATTCTTTTTGCAACTCCATTCTATTGTGGAGAATACGAAGTTGTTTTTTGTCTATGAATTCCACAATCTTTATAAAATATATCAAAATCATTAGAGAAAAATTCACTCCCATTATTAGTCCTCAAACATTTTATTTTCTTTCTAGTCTGCAACTCAACCGTTACTTTAAATTCTTTAAATTGACTAAAAACTTCATATTTACTCTTTAGAAAAAATACCCATGTCCTTCTACTATAACCATCAATAAATGAAACATAATATGTGAATTTACCAATCGAAGGAACATCTACCAGAAAAAACACATCATAATGAATAAGATCCAACACACCACAAGATTTGTGAGAACTTGAGTAAAACCGAACATGATTTTTTTTCCATAAATGCAATGCTCACATATATCGAATTCATTATTACAATTAGACAAACCTTCAACAAGGTTTTTATTTTTCAAGGTCCTTAGACCCTTTTCTCTAATGTAGCCAAGTCTTTGGTGCCATAACATATTTTTCTCTACAGGTAACTTTGATTGAGAAGAAAGAGCACCCTTGGGTCCTAGAAGCCATGACCATTTGTTGAAGGTGAAACCCTCACCTCTTCCATAGACTTGATTTTCACAGAAGTACTATTGCAGTAATAGTGCATGCATCATACTATGTGCTATATCTAACACCTCTAGCAACCACCATAGCACCTCTAACCATCTTACATCCTGCATCAAAAAATACTTCATGCACACCCACATCTATTAGTTTGATCATAGATAATAGATTTCATGCTAATCTAGAGATATGCAACACACCATTAATCTTTTTTATTCTACCATTAGGAAACTTGATTTTAACTTTACCATGACCAACAATATTTAAATAAGAGTCATCACCCAAGTACACCTCACCTCCATCGAATTCTTCATATTTAGAAAACCAATCTCCATCAAAGATCATATGGAAAGATGCATCTGAGTCAATTAACCATGTATCATTACCTGCACGAGTTTCCAAAGTTGCAATGAATGTGTCTCCATCTTCCTTCTCAAACTTAGAATCAAAATCAAATCTCTTCTTTTTCTACTTCTTTTCTTCTTTTTATTCCTTACAAACATGTCTAGGCTTACCGTAGTTCCAACAAATAACTTTGGAATTTCCAAGAGATTTAGATCTCCCCGTGGACTTGGATTTGTCATGCTTTTCATTCTTCTTGTATTTTTCCTTAGGTCTTCCATGGACATTTAGGCCCTCCTTGGCAATGATGGATACCTTCCTCCTCATCTCTTCAAAAATTAAAGATCCAACCACATCTTTAGTCTTCAAAATAACAGAAGTACTCCCAATAGCCATAACAAGAGAATCCCATGAATTAGGCAAAAAATAAAGCAAGATCTGACATGTGTCTGCCTCATCCATTTTGACACCAATTGATGCCAATTGAGCCACCAACATATTGAATGCTTCCAAGTGGTTTGTGGTTCATCCACCCTCTTCCATTATCAAGGAATGAAATTTCTTCCTCGAGAAAATCTTGTTCACTAAAGATTTGGCTTGATACATCTCACCAAGTTTCTTCCATAGTTTTTGCACAGAGGCCTCTTCATGGAAATTAATTAAAACGGAGTCTTCCAAGAAAAATCTGATTAGAGCCTTAGCTTTATGGTCCATAACATCATATTGAATAGCCTGAGTAGGGTTTGCATGCCTTGAAATATTCTCATCAACAACATCCCATAGATCTCAATCTATCAATAAATCCTCCATCTTTAGCTTCCACATCTCAATATTATTTCTAGTAAATTTATCCACCTCTATTCTCCCTGATAAACTTGTCATTTGAAAATTCCTGCAACAAGATCACAAAGTATCTTTTACACAAGCTTCCCCTCAAATCTGTATTAGTTCAAAAAACCCAACAACCCACAACTGAAACCAAAGGTGATCAGGCTCTAATACCACTTATAAGGAAGCTAAGGTTGCAAAACATCTTCCTACACTAATCTTGAGAGGAGGAAAATGAAAAAAAATTATAGATCTTTAACAGTTATAGAAACTTAAACAGAAATAAACATAGATATCATGCATACCACAACATAGTGATTTACATGAGGAAAACCCTTTTGGGAGAAAAACCCCACACTCCAAAATCCACCCAATATATTATTCAAAAATCTCAAAGATTACTATATTCTTGCAAAGCAAGCTTCTCATAGGACTGTCATCAACCAAAGATCAAGAGAAAACACAACCACTATCAGACTCTCAGAATACATCACCATCTACAATTGTAGTACAACATCCTAATAAAATAGGGTTGCCTTATAGGGAAAGATAGGCCAACAAAATATCCACCATTATATCTAAAACCTAATAATTAATGGTCTAGATTTACAATATATCATTTATTTAATGTATATAGGCCATTTAGGAGTTTTCTAAAAAAGTTAACAAAAAATTGTTTACATGCATCCCACTCCTCCCCTCCACCTCATGCTCCCATTGTATATTACACCTATCAATGTAACTAGGATATATATATATACACACACATCCCACTCCTCCCCTCCACCTCGTGCTCCCATTGTATATTACATCTCTTAGTGTAACTAGGATCTACATACATATATATATGTATATATATGTATATATGTATGTATGTATATATGTATATATGTATGTATATATATGTGTGTACATATATATATGTATATATGTATGTATATATATGTATATATATATCAACAATAACCTTTATATAATTACAAGGTTGAGACACAATTTCCCAACATCAGGCCCATCCTATTCCTCATTGGATACCTTGGGAATGAAAATAAATTAAACACAAAGAGATTATTAGGTATCTTGGGATGCCCTTTGGTCCTGGGGTTTCTCTCTTTGATATGTGGAGCTAGTATCTTATTCATTTATGGACTATGAGATGATGATAGATTTATTAGCCCAGATTTTGGACTCACTATATTCAACCTAAATGCAAAGGAGGTTTAGGGCTAATAGGCCAGAAAACATAAGGACATGTTTAGTGGCTAACTAGATTATTAGAGATGTCAAAGGTGAAGAATTGGAAGATTTTCATATGAAACATAATTAGCCTAGCCTTGGTTAAAGGTAAATGGCAAGTGGTGTGGTGGTTAGATAAAATTCTTCGTGCTTCGTTTTTTTTTCTATTAAAGCCCCACCTTCCTTTTAGTCTATCTAGAAGGCTTGACAATATATCTACAATCTTCTAAGGTGGAGAGATGCTTCTCTTCAACATGGGTTCAAATTCTCCACTTCATTTACCTAGTGGAACACATTACTTATCATGAGTAGCCCCTAGCTTTAAGTTTTCCAAAATAGTCTTATTTTTTATTTAAAAAAAAAAGAATCTACAATGGTGGATGCCATTGGGATTTTTTTACATTGAGCTCATTACCATGACATATTGTTAAAAATTAATTTAGTCTGAGTAAAAAATACAAACAATTTTTTAATCAAATTGTGTAGTATATGGTATTGTTGGAATTGTCTATAAAGCTATGTACCCTTATTCAATGCATTTTTTTCAAAGATTGGCTATGGTTGTCATCTTATCCTTTCTTATTTTTTATTTAAAATATATATATTTGTAGTTGTTTCCTGATCTTCCCATGAAACCTCACTTGAACATCAAATGGAATTATAGATTTAGTGAATTTTTTTGGGCAAAACTAATTTCTCAAATTTGGAAATCAAAAGCCAATTTAGATGCTTAGTTATTGGCTTGGAAGATACTACATTGCAAACTACCCATTGGGGGCATGTTGAAGTGAATTATGGCTCAACCAGTTAATTGTCCATTTTGTCAGAGACATGAATATATGAGGCACATTTTTTGGGGAATGCTCGTTTGTTAAAAAATAATAGAATTATGCGGTTAATGACTTGCTTTATTTTTTTGAATATAAACTAAGTTGGAAAGAGGCTTTACTCAAGGTCAAACTTCATAATAATGTTATTTTTGATGGTGTTCAACATGTTATTTTACTGCAATTATGGAGAAACAAGTGTAGATAAATTTTTAATAACCATAAAAATCACTAGGAATTTGTAGTACTAAGGCTTTACTCTAATGTGTTTAATTGTCTTGCTTCTTTATTCCCATAGCTACAAGTGAAGTCAAAAAATAATTTAAAGATTGATTTTCAAATTCAACATATCAAACTTCAAGTAAATCAACTTCCAAGTAATAAGAAGATTTGTATTGCTCAAGGACTAAGGTCTCTTTTGCAAAATTGACAGTTGCTTCTTTGTTATTGTTGCTTTTGGTGGTCAGTTGGTTTTTTCTCATCTTTGTAACTCTACTTTTGGTCTTTCAAATAATGGGCTATTGTTGGATATTGTACTTCTATTGTATATTGTGTTGTTGCATATTGTACAACTGTAGTATATGGTGTTGTTGCTTCAAAATCATAGTTATATGCTTGTTTTTTAGTCTCTAACTTGTAAATTTCATGCTAATTTACCTCTACTAGAAAATTTCCATTATGTTATGTTTTCTATTGTAGTCTTAGATTGCATTTTACTTTTTTAATTCTATTGTTTTTATAATAATAAAAAGTCTTAGTTTATTAATTATATTTAAAAAAAAAAATTAGACTTAAATTTTTATAATTTATTTCTCAATTTATAATATTAAGAAAAATAATTAATTGAAAAAATTATAAATTTATTTTGTCTATATGGTCATAATTTTGAGAGAATGTTTGTCTACAAAGAATCTACTAGAAATTAATTCTCATGGTTTCTAAAAACTCAACAACATAAAGTATAAGATTGGATGATTAGTTTAATAAAATAGACATCCCTTAATCCTTGCCATGATGTTTAGTTTATAGAGAATCCACTAAAAATCGTTATTTTTTAATTTAATCAAACAAGCATAATCAAATAATAATAATAAAAAGAATGTGACAACAAGAATTGTAAGGAACTAAACCAAAGAACTAAATAACTAGAAAGATTAAATCAAAATATGCCAACAAGCATCATGAGTAGCATACATAAATACAAGGCAAAAGCCAACAATATATCACTTACAACTAAAACATAAAGGGACTAGATAAAAGAAGACCTTACCAAACAAGTAACAATAGATAAATCTAAAAATCAATGCTTATGGTGCGTAAAAACCCTATACTATAAAAATAAGGTTGAGTGATGAATTTAATAAAATGGATACCTCTTGATCTTTGCTAGAATGCTTATTTTACATAGAATCTACTAGAAGTCAAATCTTTTCTTATCGGACATAGCATAATACAATAATAATGAAGAAATATAACTAAATTAGAACAACCAAAATAAGCTAAAAAGATTAAAATAAATAAATACAACATTTGCAACATAAAGAAACACAAGACAAAATTCAACTATATAAGTTACTACTAAAACATAAAAGAACAAAAGTTATTAAGGTTAGTATAGATATCTTAAATACATCTATCTAAATGATACCAATATCTCCTAAAGTTTGATATTTTAAAGATAAATGTATTTAAAATATTTTTTATCTATAATTTTAATAAATTATTTATTTTATATCAATAGTGTCAAAATTATATGTTATTTTAAAAATGCTTTTGAAATATTTTATCTAAAATTTAAAAAATTAAATAAAAACAAAACAAATTATTTACTTCAAATATTTAGGTTTTTTTCAAATAAGAGATGTATTAATTTAAACTGCTACAAATACATAAGGTGAATATTACAATAGTAATTTGTTGCTTAGGGTTTTTTTCATGCATAGAAACCCCAACGAGGCTAACAAGCACTCGATGTCAAATAGTTTTTTTGGGAAAAATCTCAAACCAATGACTAAAGGTGATAATGAACGAGTGGATTTTAGGTCAGACAATGACAAACAAAAATTCAATTTCATGAATATCACTTCATGCTTCATCATATTGTTCATTGACCTTAGGGAGGAGAGGGAGATGATAAAAGCCATCACCCTCATATTGTTCAAAAGACATAACTTGGGTGGCTTGGAAACTATGTTGAGGGTTGCAAGATATGATGTGGGACTGCTACACCCAATCAATGTTCCTCAGGTGTCTGGGTGAGGGGGTCGTGGTAGAATGACTCTCTTTCCTTGGCAACTTCCACACAAGAACTTTGATGCAATATTGGGCTCTTGCAACAAAGGGAAGCCAATATCTAAAGAGATCCAACAACCTAGAACTAATATATGACCTAGAATGGCTACACAAGTTCGATGACACACCAGTTGGTGGTGTATGATGTCTCTTGTTTTTGTTGAAAGAACATTAGCTATAGTATCTAAGGTAGCATATTAATATATAAAAGGCTCGATTTTGTTTAAATGAACTATATGTAATAATAGATTGACATTAAATGCAAGGAAAATATGTAATACCCTTTTTGATTAATATAATAAAGTAGTACGAGCTGCAACTTACTAAGCAAAAAAAAATTTCTAAAAATCAAATACTTATTACACCAAAGGTGTTTCCTATGTGAAGTGAACAACCTACTTTTGAAAATCAAAGGTGTTCCTTATATGAAGTGAATGACCTAATTTGAAAATCAATGGTTGAAAATTGTATAGAAGGATGTAAGACTGTTGAAATGATCTCAACCATCAAATTTTCTAAAATATTAAAAAATATAATATAATTAAAGAAAAAACAACTACATTCTTATCTAGTCTTAGTTTTAAATTAAAAAAAGATAGGATAAGATTTTTTTCTTTTAAAAATTTTAAACTTATATTTTTAGATAAATAATGATATCTTTTTTAATAAATATATATTTTTCAAATAATAATATTAACAAGTGCCACATAGTGGCTAGTACTTGCATTTATAGTATTGTAATTATTATTATTATTATTGTTGCTATAGGGGTATCCCCACAACCCATCCCAACGTCCAAGGTGTGAGTTGAAGCGAGACTAATCCCCTATAGGTGGGCATGAAAGCCTACAATCTTGTCCACCAGTTAAGCCCGAGACTAGGAGTCAAACCCGAAACCAATGGGGAGATAGTATTGTGGTTATTATTCTCTAGATTTGAAAAAAATTAAATATAAGTTTTAATAGAAATAAATGTAACTTTTGTTAATTATAGTGTTTTAGTATAATTATTCACATGTCCTAACCCTAACCCTAACTCACACCTTAAATCTAATTCTAACCCTAACCCTAACCCTAACTCACACCCTAACTCTAATTCTATAACCCTAACCCTAACCCTGACTTTAACCCTAACAATAAATTCTAAGCCATTATCCTAATCCTAGACCTATCTCTAACCCTAACTATGGTCGTAACACTATCCATAACTATAAACCTAACTTTAATCACTAAATTTTAAATAAATAATATATTTAATAAATATATATATATTTAAAAGGTGCAATGCACCCATATTATTAGGGGTAAATGCTTTTGACCAGAGCTATATGAACTAGGTACAAGAAACCACCGAACCTACAAGTGCATTGGCCCAGCGAAGGCACAAGGCCTACGAGCTCTTTTGTCCAATGAGGGTTTGAACCCTAGAGGATGTCACTACAACCAAGATACTTGACCATCGAACTACACCCTTATTGACATTTAATAAATATATTACTAATTATTATATATTAAATAAATTTTATAAATAAAATAAATATGACATATATTAAAAATAATTAAAAGTTAGATATTACATGTTGCAATGTTCCTTCTCTTATTATTAATATAAAATTGTTATATATTAAAATGATTAGTTATTACAAGTTTATTTTTAATTTTATATATGTATATATTAAAAAATAAAATATATTATATTAAATTATTAGGTTTGATTCTGAGTAGAAATGAGTGGAATTAAATCTCTTCATTCAAATCAATAATTATTTTTTATTAAAGGTAAATAACAGGTTTTGAAGGGGCCCTAAACCCTTTACAAAGAAGCAGTTGAACTAAAGATAAAAGCAAAACATCAGCAAACAGCCCAACAATAGTGACCCATCAACAAAAAAGTAGCCAAAAAGGAGAAGCACCCAACAGCATTACATACTTTTTAGAATGTTTGTTGCCTCCACATCACAGTCGATAGCTTTCTATGCATCATCAAAAACATCAGAACTTTCCTTACCAGAAGCCCCTCCCTGAGCTGTAGTTTTGTTCCTAGTACATGCTCCAAGACAACCTGTATTTACCTCAGAAATCAAAAAAATACCTTTTTCACCACTCTTCCCAGCAGCAATAGCTTCACCCATCTGCTTACCAGCAGCAACACCCCCATCATCATGGGTAGTATCTTTCCTCTTCTTAGCACTAATCAGAGGAGAGGAAACAATAGCAGACTCATAATTCCCAACAATTTTAAGACCCTCCCCATCTCTCATCACATACTCCCAAACTTTCCCCATTTGTTCCTCAAGACTGAGGATTCTTTCTTCCATGTTATGCTTCATTTTGAGCATTTCCTCTGCCACAGTGTTTAAGGATTCAAACAACTGATCAATTTGGTTCTATACAGAGGACCCCTCAGTCTTGTTAACCATACCCCTAACTCTAACATTCATTTTATTGAGCTCATGGAAAAACCACTTAAAAAGATTAAAGAAAACAATAGACCCCTCATGTGTAGTGCCAAGCACATCAGACAAATCATCTCTATCAATATTAAAAACCCCTTTACTCAAGTCATCCTCCTCCTTAGAAGAACTATTCATATCCTTTTCAACAAGGGGTTCCTTACCTTTTTCCTTGGCAACCAAAGTTTTAAGCTTACGGATGGAGCTCGCAATTCCCACAACCACTTATTTTCTCTTCATAACCCTCTCCAAGTCCTCACCCTAGGGCTCTAGAGCACCAACAATAACCCCATACTTATCTTTCATCTGCATAGTCAGCTAAACACTCAGGGAATCATCAGCAAGAGGTCGCTCGTAATTGTGAGAGGGCGACCCTCCTCCAGAATCTAACTCGTAGACTGCAAAACCCTTTTCTTCCCACTGGCCTCCCCAATGTCCTTCATCTTGGTGGCCGAAGGCAGAGAGGAGTCATCTCCATACAATTCATTCCTTATCTTCGGGCCCCTACTCGGCACCATAGTAGCAGCTTCATCACTACAGGTTAAATAATCACCACTGTCACAATCTACCCCTTTTTTCTTCTTTCTCGAGGGATGGCAATGTGGAACCCCTTCCAAAGAAGCAAGAGAATCTAGAAAAAACTCCACATCATCCTTTGACTCATCCCCTTTACCTAAAATTAGCTTCCTTCCCTTGGCCCTTTTACTAACAGGTTCATCATCGGAAGTCGTATCATACCCTTCTATAGGTTTTTTACCCTTAGGGGTAGCCATAGGTTTGGGACCTCAAAATATTTTGCATAATCAAAAATTAGGAGAATTAACCCAACATGTAAATTGAGATTTTTTGGGTTCTTCTTGTGAACCTTAATCCCCACATCAAGAGACATAAGAAGATAAAATGGGAAAGAGACCCTCCTCTTGTGACGAAAGTGATTTAATAGAATGAAATGATAGTTACTCACCACTGAGAAACTACCTTCCAAGGTAATGTAGCGCATCAATTCCTCTGCTACAACCCCCCATAGGGCCTTAAGGGAGTTGCGCTAATAATTGCCACTCTTAGTAGTCTTTAAGTCCTTCTCTTCATCATCTTTGAAGAAAATTTTCATTGCATTTTGCGCCTCCTTTTTATCCCTAAAAACCTTCATATCATCCATAGGCAAGCCCATAATTCTAGTGATGAATTCCTCATTCACCTCAAACTCAGTCCCATAAAGTTTAAGCACTCTATCATTCCAACCCTTAAGAAAGAGCTCTGTCACCTGAGGTTTGTTTCCATGAATTTTCTCTAGATAGGGAGTTAATCCTCCCTTAACCAACACCTTCCATACCTTCTTCTTTTCCTTCGCAACATCACAAGATTTGGGCTCAACCTGATTTCTATCACCCCCCATATTTTTCACAATTCACACCAGGAACTAGTCTACAAACATTAAGCCCAGCACCAAGAATACTTTGGAACACAATGCAAAAACTACCTAGAATCCATGTGAGCCCAAAGTTGGGACAGGGGAATATAACAATCCTTTGTCTACGATACCCTGCATCTGTATGAAACTCTTGATTCAAATCTTGCACTCCATTCTTATTCATAACATTTTGCCATGTGACAAGAAGCTTGCACATCACCCACCATAATAGGACTTTAATCCAAGTGAATTCAGCACTCATTATTTATCATGGCAATAGCCTATATAGGAAGGGGTTCATTTTCAACCCACTCCCTAAAATCTCTTATACCAATGTTTGTGAAGATATATGTAAGCCCATTTCCTTCTCTAAGGATATGTGAGATATAAAACTCATCAAACGACTTTAAAATATCTAATGAATCCTTTATTAAGGACTCAATAGTCCAAGAGGGAGGAATTTTATTTTTCAAATTGTTTATAATATTTAGAGAATCCCCCTCTAGCCATACTTTTTTAAAACCTTTGGTTTGATCTAATTTGAGACCATGATAGGCTGTAGTCGCTTCCGCATAGTGGTTTATCTAGGTTCCCAAAGGGAGCACCACATCAGAAATGAGCCTACCATTTGAATTTCTTATCACTCCCCCACAACCAGCAAGTCTCAGATTTCCTTTAGCAGCCACATCAAAGTTTATCTTCACCCAACCTTATGAAGGAGCTTTCCAAAAAACATCTTCTCTAGAAGTTTTACTTTTAGTAATCAGGAGGGAATTATCACAAGACAACTTCCACTTCTGAGAAATAGTGATATCATAGGAGCTAAGATTTATTTTCAAACCATTTTAAAAAGTTAACCCATCCAAAAAAATTTCTTTAATAGTAGAACAAATCTTGCAAGCCACAGAAGTAGCAAGGAGGGAAGAGTTCCTAAAAATTATGTTATTTCGCTCAAGCCAAATTCCCCAAGCAATATGAGGAAGGGAAAGAGACTAGAGAAACTGCAGAGTAGGATTCGATGAAGGGCATATCCATTGATTCCACAGCTCATTAATAGAACCAAGGAACACCTAGCTTAAGTTCCATAAAGATAGCACATGCACCCAAACCATTCTCACAAAATTACATCCAATTAGCAAATGACAAGCATTTTCATCCTCCTCTTCACATAAAAAACACCTATTAGGCATCACAAAACCTCTTTTGACCAAATTGTCAATAGTTAATAGTTTATTCTAGCAGAAAATCCAAAAGAAAATATTAACTTTAGGAATCAATTTGGAGGACCACACAGAAGCCCAAAACAGAGTTGGGCCAACAAAGGACTTATTTGAGTGAAAAGTCAAAGCCACAGAATATATCCCATTGGAGGAAGGCTTCCAAACAAATTTATCAGAAGGGGAGGAAGGAATATGTACCAGAGATATAGACTTATACAAATTCTCCAACCCAAGGTTGACCTCATACAGCTTCTTCCAACCACCTCCCTCAATATAGTCAACAACTCGTCTACCAAACTATCACACATAGAGATCCATGAGAAGTTGAGCCCATGGCTCATCTTTGAGAGGCCGAAAACCAAACCAGTTATCCTCCCAGAACAAGATATCTCTTCCATCCCCCAAACTCCAAAAGAGACCCTTGGCCACAAGCCTATGAGCCTTACCAATGTAATTCCATAAAGTAGAACCAGAAGGGGGGTTAAACTCTTGAGAAAAGAACCCCCTAATACCATCAACCTCATGTAATTATTTTCTCCAAGCAATTCTAGCCCATTCACTCTTAGCCATCAAAAGGTTCCATATTTGCTTACCAAGGAGAGCAAGATTAAAAGCTCTGATTTTATGGATCCCAAGCCCACCAGCCTTCTTCGGTCTACAAGCATCATCCCAAGCAACCAAATGAATCCTTCTCTTGTCCTCCACCCCAAACCACAAGAAATCTTTCTGAATATTTTCCAAAGAATCCACAAACTTCCTAGGCATATAAATAATACTAAGAGCATAAACTGGGAGATTTTGATAGGTAGATTTAATAAGCTAAACTTTCCTAGCCTAGCTCAATAGAGCACCCTTCCAACCAGCCAATTTAGAGTTGAGTCTTTCAATCATACCCCTCCAAAAAGAGTCAAGAACTTTGGAGCATAGGGGAAAACCTAAGCAAGAAGCAGGAAGTTCACCAATCTGACACTGCAAAATTCTAGCAATTTTAGTTTGTCTATGGATCGGAGTGTTGAAAAAGAAGAGAACACTCTTAGGTAAGCTAACCTTCTACCCCAAAGTTGCTTCATACCTCTGTAAAATCAACTTGACAGCCTTTTCCTCCTTAATGGATGACTTCCCAAGCATAAGAGAATCATCCACAAACTATTGATGAGAGAAAATAAGGTTACTAGAAGAAGGGGAAAGACCAGACATAACCCTAGAATTAACAAATCTCTAAATGAGATGACCCAAGGATTCCACCATAATTATGAACAGAAGCGGGGAAATAGGATCCCCCTGCTGCAAACATCTTGAACAATCAAAAAGAGCAGAAGGGGACCCATTAATGAGAATAGAGAATCTCATAGTAGTTATAAGTTGAAGCACAAGGGTGACCCATTTCTCACCAACCCCAAGAGCAGATAAAATATTAGCTAGAAATCCCCAATCAACCCTATCATAAGCTTTAAGTCAAGTTCTAGGATAAAACCAACTTTCTTATTAACAGATAAAGAGTTGATGTTCTCATGAAAAAAAAGAATAGATTCCAAGATTTTCCTTCTAGCCACAAACCCATTTTGTTGAGGTGAAATGATAAGAGGAAAAATTCTTTGTAAACGAACCTCCGGAACCTTGGAAATAATCTTATAAACCGAATTGCATAAACTGATAGGACAAAACTCATCAAAAGATAAAGCTCTCAACTTCTTAGGGACTAGGACAATAAAAGAGTTCAATTCCTTAAGAAGGGATCTAGACCTAAAAAAATCCTTAGTGGCCACCACAACATCTCTAGCAATAATTTCCCAAAAGGCTTGAAAGAAGAACATCGAAAAACCATTTGGACCTAGTGCTTTGTTACTTTCAAAGGAAAAAACAACACTCTGTATTTCCTCCACCGATGGAATACAAACCAACTGTCTATTCATATCATTATCCACCAACTGAGGGATATCCCTTAAGAGGTCCTCTTGACAAGCCAAATCAAGCTCCCCCTCCTTCGATAGCAACTAGGAGAAATACAAGGAAGCAGCAAGCATCAAATCAGCATCCTTTTCTAACACTTTATCATTGAAGTTGATCAAGTTAATTATGTTATTAGCCCTATGTTTCAGAGTGGAAAGGTGAAAAAACTTGGTATTTCGATCCCCACTTTTAAGCCACATAATCCTCGACCTTTGTTTCTAGAATTCCTCCCCCTTAGCCAGAATATTATGCAATATGGAGAGCAAGATATTTTCCTTCTGCATCAGAGCCTGATCATATCTAGATACTTGGATCAAATGTTGCACATCCTAAAGTTCCTTAGTCACACCCTCCTTTTCCATTAAGATATGACCAAAGGAGGTGTGAGGTGGAATTCCACTTTCTAACCTTATCCTTAACATTGTCAAGCTTTTTAGCAACTCTAAACATTGCCGACCCATCCACCTGGATGTTCCACCATTCATGAATCAAATTCCCCAGGTTAGGGTTACACATCCACATTTTTTCAAATCTAAATGGAAAATTCTTATTTCCCCCCAACAAGTCCATTGACAAAGTCAAAGGGAAGTGATCAAAACCAAGTCTAGTAAGAGCAGAAAGTGAGCAAGAATAATTTACCAACCACTCAAGGGAGATAAGAGCATGATCAAGCTTAACTTGGATCAAGGCGTTCCCAACTCTCCTATTCGACCAAGTAAAAGACGCACCCTTCAAATCCAGATCAAGGAGAGAAAATTCATTGATGAGACTCATAAGATCATATCTGCTTTCATCCATCACCTGGGAACCACCCAAATTTTCATTATCATGCAAAGGAGTATTAAATTCTCCCATAACCAACCAGTTCTCAATATGGTTCACAACTTTAAAAGAGGACAAATTCTCCCAAAGTATTTTTCTAGCACTCTTACAATTCAGAGCATAAATATTAGATAGAGTCCAAGAGAATATGTTACACAAATGAGTAAAAGAAGTAGCCACATGATTACAATCTTTAAAAGCTCAACTCCCTGGATCACTCTAAGATTCTGAAAAGTAACAATCCCTCCCAAAGCCTCCATCACATCAGAACAATGCATACCACAATCCTTAAAGAGCTTATTCTTCAATCTAGACAATTTATCCATTCCCATTTTAGTTTCTTGAATTAACACACTATCAAGGCGATGATCTCTTACCAGATTAGCAAGAATATCATGCTTGTGAGGGTGATTTAATCCCCCCATATTCCATGAGATGATCTTCATAATAACTTATTGGAAGTGATCTTAGAGCACATATCCAATAGGGTTCTCTACATCCCATCAACAATGTCCATTTGGCTCTCCTTATCCCTGGTTACATATGCATGAGGCCACCCTCTTCCATGTAGCTCAGAACCATAGTCTGACCTTTGTTGATTCCTTGTCACTACTCCTAGAGGAGAGTGTTTTTTCCTATTGCGTCCACGAACCTAAGTGTATGGAGGATTATCCTAATCCTCATGATCCCCAAAAAAATTAGATTCAGAAAACTCTAGTCCCTCAACCTTCAAATCATCAACCTGCACAACCCTAGAGGGTGAAGATCTAACCTCATCACAGACCTTATCATCCTGAGTAGCCTCTATCCTCTTTGTTTCCATAGAAACTACCGACTCACTAGCAAGGAGAGGCATGACCTCAACATCCTAACCCAAAGCCTTGTTCTCCTTTTCTAAATTCTCCAGGTCTTCCAGAAAAACTTCCTTATTCTCCATTGCAAGAATCTTTTCAACCTGATCAATCACCTTGTTCTCATCCAAGGCCACCTCCCCTTTCTCCATAGACTCCACAACCTGATCTAGGTCTTTCTCCTTCTCTCTCCATTGCTTAGTTATTTGTTTAGGCACCTTAAGAGGACATTTTTTGGACCAGTGGCCAAATTTTTTACATTGAAATCATGCAAAGGGATTCGATTCAAATTCAATCACTTGCTCCCAAACCCCAAATTTAGAATTAATTTTTATGAAAAATGGCAGATTAGCTGATTGTTCCACATTTACACAAAATTTGGCATAGACCAACCTCTTCCTGGAGGTCATCTTTTGGTCAATCAATATCAGACACCCAAAGGTGCTAGCTATCCCTTTGAAAATTTCCTCATCCCAGAATTCCATCGGGAGGCTTGGAAGATGAACCCACACAAGAACAACCAAGAAAGAGCATAAATTTGGGTTAAATCTTGGCTCCCACTTTTTAAGCATTTGAGATGACTTTCCAATAAACCAAGGGCCACCAAATAACACTGAAACCAAATAATCTTCATAGTTTAAGGTGAAAGAGAAGAAACCTTTGGCCATAGCTGCAACATCAATCTGTCCCTTAGGTTTCCAACGATTTAAAGAAAATTTCTACACCAACTCAATATGGGGTCGGGGACCACCAAATTTTCCCAACAGAGCCATATCCATATTGTACATGCTCTTATCAACAATATAGTTAGGGATAGAAATAGAATACTCTCCAGCTTTTACATTAGTAGTAAATGGCACCAGAGGAGACATACTCTCACCTTTAGGCTTAGCTTCAAACAGATTCTTCCACTTAAGAGCAGAGCTTGACAGGAGATCAAATTTGGTCTTATCAACCTCAAGTCTAGCTGTATCAAAAGTCCCATCACTAGAAGATAGGTCTGGCCCCAACTTTTCAATCCCACGAATCTATTTTTCAGAGAATGACACTAGGGAATACGAAGGACACACACCCCCTAACGCCCCATTCCCGAAAGAACAAACATTAGCAACAAAAGGGGACCCACAAAGCTTACCTATCAAAAAATTCCTGCCTGACATCACCCTCCCATCTACAAACTATCCACCATTAATGCCTACAGTCCTCTTCCCTCTTCCCGATTCCCAATTCCTAATGGATGGGATGGGATGGTCATAGGTTCAACGTGGAGAGCCGTTGGGAAATATAGTGAGTGGTGATGGGAAATTGCCATCCATTGGGAGATAGGAGTGCTTGAGTGTCATGCTCAAGGGTCGACTATGTATATAGCCTAGCTGCCCCTAGATAATAGTAATAGTTCAGGGCTCCCCCTCCTCCCTAGGGTCAGTATGAGTGACCCATATATAGAGAGGGGGTCCTCCAGATAGATAGGGGTAGATTAGTGTCTATTTCCCATATAGAGATAGGGGCCCCCTCGGCAATTGAGTGATTGACCACATATGCTTGGTTCACATCAAGAATCTCCCATATAGAGATAGGGTCCCCCTCCCCAGATAGATATACTATATCACCTATCACCTATTGGCGGCGGTTTATATGTCATCTAACAAGGAGGCTGAGGGACTATCTAGAGTAGAGTGATGCCCCTCGCACTAACGGCATTTACACTTGCTATTCCTGGGAGGCCAAGGGAGAGGGCGGTTATGGCTATATAGAATGAGGGGTGAGCGATAGATCTATATAATGAGGCAGGCACCCCCTACCCTCTAGTTACTGATGGGCGATAGGAAATAGATCAAGGAGGGGGAGGAACTATCTCGAATCCAGCACCGGCAGATAGGATCGGCTTGGCGATATAGTTCCCCTACCATGGGGTATCAGTATCATTCAGTTGGGATATCATTTAGTACCCAACCCAGGATTCTAATTCTAGTTCCAATATAGAGCATTTAGATCTGTTATGAGCATGAACCTTTGGCGAATCAAACAGTGACACATGAACCACTAGTGGACCCCCATATAAGGGGTGACTGGATGCACCTCTGAAAGTAAGTCCATTTTTTGTGTTTGGAGCTATGAATTAGGGTAGGGGCAGTAGGAAGAGAATAAATTTCTCACTTTCTTGATGATATAGTCATCCAAAATCTGAAGAATCATACCATCCTCATTTGGTTCTCACTTCATTCGAATTTGATCCTAGCTTAGCTGTCGTATATATAGAGGGCTCTCCCTCTCCCAGTTGCCCTCTAAAGTTGGGGGTTAGAGCTAGGGGTTGGGGGTTCTATATGGGATTGGGGATTGGGATGGGGAGGGCACTGATGACACAAAATTTATGCTTTGCTCGAGAGGCTGAGCCATATACCATATCTGGGTTGGGCAGTTCACAAGAGTAGTCGACTCTCTTCTCTTCTCTATAGTCCATAATGGAACAATTGAATGAAATAAAAAGAATCCATTGGGAGATAGGGCATCATTCTATTCTTCACAAGAGTGACACCCCCCAGCCTGCCCCCCATAGTCTAAGTTGTGGGATCGGGTTATACTTCAGTACCATGAATCAAGCCGAACTTCTTAAATGTTCTATGTGTGATTCGTGACACCCAATAGTAGAGTAATAAAGAACTATCTCCCACCCACCTCCCTTAATATGGATATAGATATATAGGGCAGTTGCGGACCATGATCGATCATGAATTACCAAATATAGCCTTCGATGAAGAAATGGGCATCACATTCTGATAAAACCTTTCCCTTGCCCTTGCAAGATAAGGGTGGTCATTTATGCGCTCAAAAATATAGATAGATAGAGGGGGTCAAGGGAGAGGAGATCGATCAAGGGCGGATGGCTAACTAAAGAATAATCGGTTATGGGCCCGAAGAATGAAACAAGAAACGAATAGAGCTTCATATAATTCCCTCCCTCCCAGAAGCAGGGAAAGCGAGAAAGAGGAAGGAGCTAACCATACCGGTAGGGGGATGGTTTTCCAGGCTCAGATAAAATGGGGAGGCAAGATCTAGCTATAGTAGGGGCAGTCAGGCTAATCTAAATTTCTAATCTAGCCAATTCAGTTGAGTCTTCCCTTCCAGGTGCAGGTTTGGAGTCCCTTCCCTGAAACTATTAGCCAGTCAGTGGTGTAGGGGCAACAGGAAAGACAGTACATTCTACCCAACTAGTTGATGGCTAAGGAATTCAACTACTAATCTACCTCACCGGATGGAGTTTCCTCCCCTCACCCACGGTTGTGAACTCAAACTAACCCCTACAATTCTATGGTCTTCATTCTCTCTGATTCTCTCCATCTATTTTCGATCCTACCCAAGGTGAATATGGATAGTGGGGTTGGCTAATATGGTCGGTAGCACCAGCAACTCTATATCCTCCCACTTCTATAATCTACCTCACACCTCCTACTATTTGAAGGGCTCCCACCCACCCAGTGAGGCCCGGTGCGGGAAGTTTCATTGGCTATAAATTGACTATTACCAGACCGTGGGCCAACCTTTAGTGGGGTTGGCCAACCTTCACCCCCAAGCAAGATCTTCAGCTAGACCATCCTCACTTTCTCCCATGAGGGAAAGGATGTTTGTGAGCGCAAGGAGAAACTAACTTGATACCACTGCCATTTCAAATTTTGAAAATCCTCCACCACCATCGCCACCACCCAAGGAGCTCTCCATCTGAAAATTATCAAATGAAATAAGATCAGTTATTGTTAAATATTAACAAACCAAAAATTATTTAGCAAAGAATTATAGAGTGACATTAAAAAAACTTAAATTAATATTGAGAATAAGATTTGGAATAAAGATATTAGATGAATAAAATTTTGGAGCATTATATCTATTAGTCATATTTTAGTGATTTTATTAGTAATATTTTATTTTTAATTTATTTTTAATTTTTGAATAGTTTTATCCATAATTTTTACATTATTTTTTTTATAGTTAAATAGTTGCTTTATGGGGCAACACCCTATATTTATCAGAATCAAAATTTGTACATTCACTTGAAAATTTCAGACCATCCCCTTAGACCATTCCTATACAAACATTCTTTCATCCAGTCATCTACATCTTCTATTATACCCACTATTAACCAAAACATACATTTCTAGATTGGCTAGACTAGCCACATACTAGCATCAGACACCTACTGTAGACATGACTACCAAACCCATTTCATACCTTTTTTATTACAAAGAAAAAACAAAATGGAAACATCACCAACTACCAATGGTTCTACTCATTGTTGTTACTAGTCATTTGTATCTTCCTAGCTTCAATTCCATTCATCACCACAGGGCATTCCATGCCGCAAGTCTGATGTGCACGATGACTAGCTTTTTCCTCCATGTCACTGTAGTCATTTTCAAACCACTCTTCACCCACGTGCAACTCCTAGTCCTCATCATCTATTTCCCACACTTCCCTTCCAACCCTTTTGTCTTCACATAGTCCTACACCCACCTATTTGACTGGTTCCTAGAAATGTTCATTGCATGCATCATGAATATGATGCTTCTCTCAATATCTCCCCAATGATTTTCAAGCTTTGTCAACTCTAGCGTGTGCACCACTAGAAATTTTGGCACCTCCAACTCATTCCGTAGAGACATGTAGTAATTTTGTGGCAATGGGATGAGTAGGTTTTCATCCACATTATTTAGGGATTCTTCGATTTCACCTAGCAATGAATGATGGAACACCATCTGACAGAGCTTCTTCTCTTTGGCTTTAGAAACCCCCATGTAGAGTAGCATCACCAAAAACATAGGCATGATATCATTGTTAACCCTAAACCTTTGGTAATCCAACAATAATTCCCAACCCAGAATCTTTTTGACAGCATGAATCACCAACAAGTGTGATGACACCACAATTCCCTTCAATCGCTTATCAATTATTTTGCCATGAAACACTTGCTATTTCTTGGTGGTATTCAAGAAGAGCGACGTTTCCATTGCACTCAGACGCATGAAATGTTATGAGTTGGCCAACTTTGGGTTACAATGCTGCCACCCTCACTTATTTCAACAATTTCACCCTACCACATCATGATGGTCATCTCGAGTAGTGTATCGTCCAATGCATACCATTATATTCAAAAATTTCCCTTAAAGATCTGGCCATCTCCTTCACCATTCATTTGTAAGCAGCCATGCCAAGAATTAATTATCAAATTCAACATTTCTCTTTTCCAATATCATAAGTTTAGCAATTGTACTCAGAGTGTAGGTTGTCATGTGCCTTCTATTTACGAATCAAGTCCCATCATCTACATATGATGCCAACCATATCGCCATCATTACCTTGTGTTTTTCTCACTACTACCTTAGCTAGTCCATTGGCCACCTTATTCCCTTCCCTATACACATGGCTTATTTGGAGGGCTTTGAACATTGTTAACGTGTCTCTTATGGATTGGAGCCAATGGTTGAGTTTCCAATTTTGTGTAGAGCTAAGTTGGATGGTGTTAACCATGATGATTGAGTCTCCTTCCAACTGTATTCATTTGGTGCCAACTTCCAAACCCAATTGCAATCCTAATAGAGTCACTTTAAACTCTAGACATCATTAGTGCATTCCCCTAAGTAGATGGATTTGTCTACAAGGGATACTCTATAATTTTCACGTGCTACACACCCAACTCCACTCGACCCCATATTTCCTTTGGAGGCCCCATAAAATTTTACTCTTATCCACCCATCCTCCGAAGGTTGCCATTTGACTTCTAACCTCTTTTTTAAATTCTAATTGTTTCCTTTGTTCTTGCCTAAAGTTGGAACTTTCAACCCCATAAAGGATGTTGAAATTATGTTATCCCAGTTTGTAAACATTCTTTGTTTATTTTCTTTTCCCTGCACTGCTTCATTAACTAGTTTTGTGATTACCCCTTCAATTTCCATTTCTTTTCCTTGGAAGATTCTTCAGTTGCATTATTTCCATTTCTCCCATATAATGGTTGAAGTGGTAACTTCCTAGATTGATGTAGATCAGGGGTGGAGGTTGTCTAATCAAACACAATTCAATCAATCTTGACCAAATTTTCCACTTTGAGAACCCTAACTTAGTGTTTGTTCACAAATCCATCAATTTTACTTGTAGCACATCAAACAACAAAAATTAAGCATTTATTTTAGAGAAGGCCTCAAACCCATGAATTGGTTACCATTCAGAATACCATTTATGCCCCTCTTTAACATATCCAAATTGTGCATAGACTTGTTTCATAACATCTCTTTCAAAAATGGACTACTACGCTGCCCTTTAGCCCAATTAGGCCTCTTTTACAAAGCAAGTATGTGATTTTCCTTTCCAAAATATTCAATCTTCATTCCAAGGCTCTGGAAAGATCACATAGGGTCTAAAACAATAGGTTTTATCACTTGAAACATCCACTAACTCATCTAACAACAAAACCCTACCTCTACTTATCAAAACTAGCCTAATACATTAAGATATTAGGCTAGGGCTTGTACAAATAGGGCCCTAACTCCATCCCATGCATCTACAATCACTATCAAACTAAAAATCAACCTAACTAAATCCATTCCACTAATTTGTAGAGAATTTCACTAGTGGAATGGTCTTTTATTCCATGTTTTGCTTACAAGCCCTCAAAATTAGGGTTTCTAGCATGTTTCCAGTAATTTGCTTACAAAATATTTTAAACCTTATGAAAACAACTCAAATCAAATCTAGCTAATTCTTAACACATTCCTACATCAGTCGCAATCAGATTCACATCATTACCAAGTCATACAAACTTCCTATAGCAGCGTATTTTAAAGAAAACACACAAGAAATTGAAGTTTATTATTGCTTGTGCACCACAAAATATATTCAAAATATTTCCTTGATGTTTTCCAGAAATATTTAAACTTGTACAACCTAAACACAATGGTTCATAACCACTTTTTGAATTTCATGACCGTTCAACTTCCAAAAGCAATAAAAAGTGCAAAGTTGCAATGCAACTTTTACCAACATTTCTAAAATATGACAACATTAACTCAAAATGACCCCACATGACATGAAAACATTAGAAATGGTCTAAATAGACCTTATTACATCCAACATGACTCAAAACACCCAAAAATATAACATGTGACCATATTTACAAAATTTGACTAGGTGCCCCTACACCATAGATGCTTCCAAACACTAACTTCCTCTATGGTAGTGGCCACATATTGAACCATTCCACAATGTCCACTGGGGTCGGGCATTGGAAATTTAGCTTGGACATGAAAAATTTCTAGCATCTGTCCATGTATGGAAAAGCCAAAAGAATGTGGTATGTTGACTCATTGTTGTTTTTACAAAGTACACACCTACCTGGACCCTATATCTCGAGTGTAGCTAGCCTGTCTTTTGTTAGAATTCTTTTTTGCATAGCCAGACTTGTGAAAACCCCAACTTTTTGAAGACTTTTTCCCTAGATGAGCTTGCCAAACCAATTCTTCCTTGCCAGTTCCATTTCCTTGACCTTATAGCCCATTTTCACCTTATATTCCCCATTGTTAGACCTACACCACCTGATTACATCCTCCTTTTTAGTTGGGGAAAAGGTTATGGTCTTTAGAATCTCTACTAGAGCCACTTTTTGTGCCTAAGGGGCATCTACATCTTGCAAGGAGTTCCATTCCCATTGCCGCACCCCATTCTACCATGTTATTTTCCTATAGTTGCACACCTTCGTACCCCACATTTTGGTTATCTCTACTTTGATGTCTTCCAAATTGGGGTGTTCTACAATTGGCTTCTTTCCTCCCAAAGAATCCCCCTAAAAATATGCACTTTGACCATTTCTTACCTCCCATGTTACATGTTTGGATATTATGTCTCTACACTCTAGGATGTAATTCCATATTTCTAACCCCCTCAGAGGGTCCATTGTAATTAGAATGTGCATTAGACAATTTGAATCCATGTATTTGTTTCTGAACACCTTGACCCACTACTCTCCTTTTGCATACATGCCCCAAACTAGTTTGGCCCCCAAGGAAAAATTCATTAATGTGAGTTGCTTTAATCCTACACCCCCGACCTCTTTAGAAGTGCACACTTTCTCCCATGCTACTAATGGCAACTTTTGTTGTTCCCCAGTTCCACTCAAGAAAAATTTCCTGAATATTTGATTGAGGCATTCTTCAATTGCTTTGGGGATTTTCAAATATTCCATTGAATATACAAGGATGGAAGAAAGGATTTCCTTAACCATTTGAATTCTATATGTTGATGATAGCCACTTCCCCTTCAATGTCTCCAATCTGTTCTTGCAATTGTTTACTATACTTTCCCAATAGTTTATTTTGTTGATCCCAACAAAGAGTGGCATTCCCAAAAAGCAACCAGGAAAGTTTTCCACCCTCAGGCCCACTATCCTTGTCAGGTCTCTCTGGAGGCTTGGTTGTGTGTTGATAAAAAATACCTTTGACTTTCTCCAATTTATGCTTTTCCTAGATTCCAAGTAGTACCCATCCAAGTAGTTCTTGATGGTTCTAGCTTCCTTTCTGCTAGCCACTCCAAAAAGGATTGTTTCATCAACAAATTACTGGTGTGTTGTATACAATCCATTTGCCACCAATACCCCCTGCCACTTGCCATCTTGTCTCAAGGAATTGATTCCTCTCCCAAAATCCTCCACCATGATGATAAAGAGAAAAGGGGATATTGGATCTCAGGTTGTCTTATTCCCTTAGAGGATGCAAAGAAACCATGAGCCACTCCATTTTTCATGACTAAATCCTTGGCCATTGAAATGCAACTCTTGATCTAATTAGTCCAGTCCTCTTTGAAGCCAAATTTACTCAACACTTCTATTAGAAACTGCCTATTAACCAAATCATATGCTTTTAGTATGTCTAATTTTAGGATCATGCAGGCCTCTCTTGACTTCTTGTCCAAATGCAAGGTCTCATGTGCTATGATAATACCCTCCACAATTGACCTCCAAGGGGAAAACCAACTCTTTTCTTCTAATATGACTGCATTTAGTACCCCCTTGAGTCTATTGGATATGATATGCATTACTACTTTATGCATCATGTTACATAGTGTTATTGGCCTAAAATCCCCCATGGATTGTGGGTCCTTTTTCTTGGGAATTAGCACTGTAGACGTCTAAATTTGGACACTCAATTTATCCAAATTCATCCCCTTTCGTCTTATTTTCGTAATACTGCTATTATTTAATGAATAGCTTTAATTCTGCCAAATCCCTCAGGTATTTAATCAATAATACCTTATCTCTTTGATCCTCCTTCCATCAATTGAATTAAATAAATATTTCATTTACTTAATTCCCTTCATGTCACATCCTCCATCATTTTTATCTAATCTTAATCCTTCTTCTAATATCATCATTAGGATGTGCACATGCCTAATCTGTGATTAGGAGGTGTCACATCCTCCAACTTTTGCAAGTTGGCCTCTAATCTCTCTTAGCCACCTAACCATCCTCTAATCCTTCACTAACTAGCCTAATCAACCTCTCAAAGAATTTTTAATTCATTTTATCCTTCCAAGGAATATTAAATTCCTTTTCTCTTCCCCATGTCTTTTATGACATGTGTCCTTAGTCAAACCTATTAAAGGCTTTCTCCTTTTGGACAAGGCATCTCCCTTCCCCATGTGAATTTTTAATTCACATTTAATCTCCCAATGCATTTAAGAAATTTTAAATTTCTTCTCTCATCCCCATGAGAATATTTGAGTAATTTTTAAGTCCCCACTTGTCCTCTCTCCCACATGGGGACAAGGACCTCCTTTATGAGGAGATCTTGTCCAATCCCAAGGTACTTTGTACCCCTCTCCATGTCATGTACCATCCTTCCACCTCATGTCCACTTCACCTTTTAGGGCTATATCACATGCCACATGTCAAGATGTGAAGGCTTGTGAGTTCTCAACTCACCTTAGCCCTACATCTTGATATTTGGTGGCTCAATCTTGGCCATCCATCTCCCCTAGGAATTCTCAAAATTCCTATAAATACCCCCTCTTTTCTCTCATTTTGGGGGGGAGATCATTTTGCTAGCCAAACTCTTGCAATTTTGTTTCTCAACCTACACTTAGCCATTTTCTTGTTTTCATCCACTTGCACTCATCCTCACAACTTCATTTAGCTTGCATCTTGTGCCATCCAAGGAGCATACACATCAAAGATCGAAGGGCCAACCAAAGGATCAATTCGATGCAAGGTATAGAGTTCTATTTCGTTGCTTTTATCTTGTGTTGTTTCCAACTTAGGCTAATCTTGAGGTGTAGGTTGTTTTGGTGTTTATTTGCACTCTTTTACTTGCTTCTTGTTTTCTAACACTCACATTCGACCTATCACATATCTGGCACACCCAGTGGGACACGCCCAGTGGGACCTATTACATCTTGTGCCTTCTTGTTTGTTATGTTTGTTTTATGCATTAGACACTAATCCGCCTTGGTTCTTCATACCTTGGTGTCTTGTGTCTTATGCTATAGCAAAAATCAGTGCTTCGACGATGGAAAATTTTATTTGGATTGCATTTCATCTTCATCCTCTCATATATCAAAATCCCCCCCATCCATTCATCCTTCATCACGCTTCCCTCCCAATCTTCTGCCGCCTTTTCATCCTTTCTTACCCATCACATTGCATCATCTTCTTCAGCTCCCCCTGTATCATCTCATCCATTTTGAGAGCCCACCCGTGTTCTCTTGAACCCGCATGTCCTCTCAAGGGGGCATCCTTCATCCCTAACTTTCATCTTTACCCCCATCATCTTCCTTCCTAGTCACTTCTTTGAATGATTGGGGCATCTTTTCCAATCTAACCATCTTCTTCTAGGTTCTATATTTTAATAATCTTTGAAATGATGCTACTTCGTAACACCATCTCAAAGAGGGGAAAAATGTAGATGTCTAAATTTGGACACTTAATTTATCCAAATTCATCCCCTTTCATCTTATTTTCATTTAAGTAATACTGCTATTATTTAATTAATAGCTTTACTTCCAAATCCCTAAGGTATTTAATCAATAATACCTTATCTCTTTAATCCTCCTTCCATCAATTGAATTAAATAAATATTCTATTTATTTAACTCCCTCATGTCACATCCTCCCATTTTTTATCTAATCTTAATCCTTCTTCTAATCATCATTAGGATGTGCACATGTCCTAATCCGTGATTAGGAGGTGTCACATCCTCCAACTTTTGCAAGTTGGCCTCTAATCTCTCTTAGCCACCTAACCATCCTCTAATCATTCACTAACTAGCCTAATCAACCTCTCAAGGAATTTTTAATTCCTTTTATCCTTCCAAGGAATATTAAATTCCTTTTCTCTTCCCCATGTCCTTTATGACATGTGTCCTTAGTCAACCCTATTAAAGGCTTTCTCCTTTTGGACAAGGCATCTCCCTTCCCCATGTGAATTTTTAATTCACATTTAATCTCCCAATGCATTTAAGAAATTTTAAATTCCTTCTCTCATCCCCATGAGAATATTTGAGGAATTTTTAATTCCCCACTTGTCCTCTCTCCCACATGGGGATAAGGACCTCCTTTATAAGGAGATCTTGTCCAATCCCAAGGTACTTTGTACCCCTCTCTATGTCATGTACCATCCTTCCACCTCATGTCCATTTCACCTTTTAGGGCTATATCACATGCCACATGTCAAGATGTGAAGGCTTGTGAGTTCTCAACTCACCTTAGCCCTACATCTTGATATTTGGTGGCTCAATCTTGGCCATCCATCTCCCCTAGGAATTCTCAAAATTCCTATAAATACCCCCTCTTTTCTCTCATTTTGGGGGGGAGATCATTTTGCTAGCCAAACTCTTGCAATTTTGTTTCTCAACCTACACTTAGCCATTTTCTTGTTTTCATCCACTTGCACTCATCCTTACAACTTCATTTAGCTTGCATCGTGTGCCATCCAAGGAGCATACACATCAAAGATCGAAGGGCCAACCAAAGGATCGATTCGACGCAAGGTATAGAGTTCTATTTCGTTGCTTTTATCTTTTGTTGTTTCCAACTTAGGATAATATTGAGGTGTAGGTTGTTTTGGTGTTTACTTGCACTCTTTTACTTACTGCTCATTTTCTAATGCTCACATTCGACCTATCACAAGCACTAAGAAAGTATGGTTAATTACACCTAGCATTGTCATCTTTCTCCTCGACTCTTCAACTACCAGAAATAGATCATTGCCCACTATATCCCAAAACTTTTGAAAGAACCCAACCAAAAATCCATCTAGGCCTAGGGCCTTGTCTAGGTTGAGCTGAAAATTTGTCTCCCTCACTTCTTCCTTGCTAATATTTTGATATAGAATCCTATTCTTCTCCTCATTGATTATGTCTAGGATGGAATTGAGGAGCCTTTCCCACACCATTTTGTGCATCAGGGGTTTAGAATTGCTTCAAAGAAACTTATTGCTTCATTGTTTACTTCCTCCAAGGATTGTGTTATACTCCCATACTCATCCTTTATTTTCGTTATTCTATTCCTACTTCTATTTGCCATAGTTGTTCTATGGAAATATTTGGTGCTCCTATCCCCTTCTTTTAGCCATATTTCTTTGAATTTTTGTCTCCAAAAACATTCCTCCCTTTTCAAGACCTCCATGAACTCCCCTTTTAATGTCTTCTCCACCTCAAAATCTTCACTCCCCATCCTTTTCTCAATGATGTGCTCATTTAGTGCTACCGCCAAATCTTGTTCTATCCTTTCTTTCTCTTGGAAAATATTCTTAAAATGTACCTTGTTCCATTCCTTCAATTTCTTTTTGAAAAATTTCAATTTTTTGTTGATCTTGAACAAGTGTGAGTGATTCCCAATCTTGATTTCATCCCACTAAGTAGCAACTAAATTAGGTATACTCTCATCTCTAAGCCACATATTCTTGAATTTGAATGAATTTCCCTTTGGTAGCTCATCAAGCTGGATGGTTAGCTATATTGGGTAGTGGTCTAACCCTGTGTAAGGGAGAATCATCATCTCCTGAAGCTCATTTTGTCCACCCCAATCTCCATATAGAAGAATTTTTTCTAGCCTATCAACTATGTTGGTGAAACCTTTCCTTTTGTTTGACCAAGTAAAGACCCCATTTTTAGCTTGTAGGTCCAGCAATTGATTATTGTTTATAAAGTCTTGAAAGTCCTGCTCGACATTTGTAATGCGACATATACCTCCCCTTTTTCTTCATTGTTCAATGTGGCATTGAAATCCCCTGCTATGATTCCCTTCCCCCCACATGCATTGATTAAACCATTCATGATTTGTTTCCATAGGATTCTCTTTTCTACTGTGGACACTGACCCATACACATTTATGATGAAGAATTGCTCATTTTTCTACAATGACCTACAACTTATCATATCCAATTTCCATTTTCCACTACCACTTCCCCTGTAACAAATAGCGGGTTCTAGATTATACCAATTCACCTAGAAGCTCCCTCAACACTGAAAAATATTCATTTCCATTGTTTCCACCAACTAAGTCTCTTGTCACACTCCTCCCTACTCAATTTGGTTTCTTGCAATAGGAATATATCTTCCTTGGATTGATCAATTTGATGCTTGATCAAGCACCATTTGTTAGGGGAATTAATGTCCCTAACATTCCATGTTATAATCTTCATTATCCCTAGGGAAGGATTGCATCCTTCCCTAATCTTAGTTTTATTTTCCACACTACATTTGCCACAATCTCTAGCTTCGCCTTGTTCATTTTAGGTCCCCTCTTCCCATTTTTCTTGATGTTTGGCTTCTTTAATTTTGAATGTGTCTACTCCAACATCCTCTCCTCCATTAATTCCCCTTCCTCAACCTACCCTGATTCTTCTTCTTTTGTGTCTCCTTCCATCTCACTCTCTTCCCCTTCTATTTGTGAGGTATTCTGCTCTAGGTTTAACATTTATTCCTCTTCTTCTTCCTTCTCTTCCCTAATCTCTTCCCTCAAGCCCATTTCATTTGCCCCATTTTTTTACCACCAATGGTCACCACTTCATTCAATACTTCATCCAATATTGCTCATGTTTCTAAAGTAGGGGTTGTTATTTATTTTCTTATTGTTTTCCCCTACTCCACTCAACTCTTCTGCCATTAGCTCAACCAAAATTCTCCACCACTTGTCATTCAATAGCTCTTAATTGTCTATTTGGTATTCCCTTCTAATTGAATTGACTATTAGATCTTCATACACCTCGGTTACTTTCTTAGCTTCCCCCATTGTGAACTCACTTTTTGAGCCTAGGCTACTTTGATCCCATTCATATCTATTTTCATTGTTAACCCTCAATTTCACATTACATTCCAGGTTACCATGATCTTTTGATTTGCAGATGGAACACAATTTTATTTGATCCTTCCTATCCACCCTTTGTTTTCAAGACCTACCTCCATACAAATTTCAATTTCCTATGGAAGCACTTGACCCAAGGTTATCCCTAAACATATTTTGGCATATGTGTCCAAACATCTATCCTCATTTTCTTTCTCCATTGATATTAGTTTGCCTATGTTTTCCCCATTTCAACCAAAATTTCATCATCCCATACCTTCAATGGTAGGTTATACAACCGAACCCATATCGATCCCTCCTAGATTGTGTGTTTCTAGGGATCAAAATTTGGATACCACTCTATCATATGTATCCCCACACTATTTAGATAATGCGGGCCACTGAGCATGGCTTCCCTTTTCTTCTCCTTGGAGGGAAATTCCACCAAGAAGAAAATGTTTGGCAATGCCCTAGCCTGAACCCTAACACCCCATTTTTCATCACACCACATTCCTATTCTTGTTACATCGCACCACCCTCCTCCCCATTTAAGAAAAACCCCTCTTTCCTTCAATTTTTCTATTGAATTTTTGATTCTACCTTTATCCAAATTGGGTGATACGCCATTTTTAAGGAGTGATGCTCACCGTATACAACATAACTTTTTTTCCATGAAGGATAAAATTCTATTTTTTTCAAATTTATATTTGTAACTATGATAACTAACCCTTTCATTTGGTTTCATAGTGTTGTATTTGAGTACTTTCCTTAATCAAGTTTCAAAATCAAACCAATTACAATTCAGAAATAGGCGGACCATATACAACATAACTTTTTTTGCATGTATCAAAATTCAATTATTATTTTTACTATATCAAGGACATCAATACCTATCTTGGACATATTTTTAAGAATTTTATTTTGATAATATTTTATTTTTCCACATGTGTAGAACAGAGAGCTTGATTTTCGGTCAAAAACCTATGTTTAATCAAACTAAAAAAACAAATACATAATAAAACCAAAACATATTAAAATTATATTTGATGGATAGCTCATTTTGAGGACTACCATCATCCAGTTGGGTTTGTGAAGTCTCCTCTATTTTCATCCTCAATTCGAGCTTCAAAGGGAAATTTTCTAGGAAATTTGGTGCCAAAGGGGGAGAAGCGGGAAAGGGGGGGTTTGAATGAACCTAGGTTTGAGTGAACCCCCTTTCCACAAAGTTTCCCTTTTTTTTGTATTGATAATAGAGAAAACAAAAATGATGTTTCAGCTTTTCTACAAATATACTCTGTAGCTGTAAACAAAACCAACCTAAAAACCTATCAATCTTATCTATTCGCTGGATCTATACAGCTTGTACATATGCTTGCAGTTACAATTTTGATTTTGCAATCTATACAGACTTTACATCAGAATTAACACAGTATTATGTACAAAAAGAAGAAATTGTGTTCATCATTAGAAAGGTTTGTTTGTGTGTCTTAATAGGTGTGCAGTCTGGGTGTTCCAATGAGTGGGCCTCCTTTCTTTTAAATTTTTCATTCTTTCTGGAATTCTTGCAAGTATTTTAAGAAAACTTCTAGCTAGGACATCCCACCTGCCATGTGTGACCAAGTCCAACTTCGTGAAGACTGACCCTCACTATGGCATCCACTAATAGTTTCCAAAAATTGCATTTCGAGATCACCATTGTGATTACTACAAGAGCTAGATGTCATTAGCTAGTATATAGGTGGATTCATCATCATCTTGTCTTGTGTTAGGACCTGTGCTTTCAACCATAGATTGAACATCCCCTTGATGCTACCTAGCGTGCTGAGGGGTCCTGTGTCTGCCCTGGGCTTCCATTGTCACATTAAAGTTTTTTTGGAATTCGCTTAGTGCTATCAAGAAGATCTCATGATAATCACCTTCTAGCTGATAGGCATGTATGCTCCTAATCTCCCTTTGGCTGATCTTTATTTGGGGTAACACCTGCAATGCAACAGAGAGGAAAGTGAGTTTTCTAGATGACTCAGTAAGGTACCTCCTACAACCTTTGAATTTTTCATCGTTTCTAGCTTTCCAATTATGCCACATAATTTCAGTTGAGAGAAAAAAACATAATGTCTTACAATCATTATTAATCCTCTTATTAAACATTAAGACATCTTTCAAAATAAGCTTGCCATCAACATCCCAAATTCTTAAGTTGCTGCAAAAAAAATTCCAGATTTCTTTAGCATAAAAACAATCAAACAAAATATGGTTGACTAACTCAGGAGTTTTGCAAATGCGATTTGGATTTGTATGGAATTTGATGAAGAAGCATCAGTCATCTGAAGCAAGCCTTTTTAGGCTCAAGGCCAATATACCAGAGATTAGTTAGGATTTTATGCCAATCTTTGCCAATTAACCCCATGTTCTAGCACCTATTCAAGTGATCATAAATACAATCCTTACAGGTCAGCTCTTTATAAATAGTTTTGGCTTTAAGCTTGGTGATGGGTCCCCCATTCTTCCAAGTTATGTCCTTGGAAAAATCTAGGAGACTCCTTGCATCCTGGGGAAAGGAAGCATCCCTACAGGCTTCTAAGAGCACAAAGTAGGTCCTATAGTTGGAGGCGAGGAGGTCAAATTCTGACTCTAATTCAACCCAACTTCTAATCCTCCCATCAGACAGAATGTCACCAAAGGTTCTTATGCCTTTTTTGTACCAATTTTTAGTCGAACAGCCTTGCAGAAGGGCTAAGGGCTTACCTTTGTGGTACACATTCCACCAAATGCAATTGTAGCTTTGGCACTTAACATCACTGTTGAGGGTTATGCTGATAGACTTAAACTGGGCACCATGTTTAACAAGCTTCCAAGCCTTCCACAGGATTTTGAAGACCACTGATCTAGCTAGGGACATTGCACAACCACTCAAGAGAATGTCACTCAGGGGCAACAACTTCTAGGACTTTGCTTGTTTGGGTACATCCAACAGTATATTATTTCTTATTAACTCCTTGCGTGGCTCATTGCCATTCAGGGCCCTTACCACCCATTTTGCAACCAAGGAAATACCTTGTACCTTCAGGTCCTTTAAACCCAAGCCACCAAATACTTTTTCCATGCAGCACCAATCCCAATTCACAGCATGCCTCTTTATTTTCCCTTTCCCATCCAACCACAGAAAACTCCTAATCTTTTTCTGGATCTCATCTACCTAATAGCTACTGAATAACTAGACTGAAGCAAAGTAGATACTATAAGAGGACAAAATATTTTGACAAACCTGTACCCTCCCAGCCAGGGAGATATAATGCTTATTCCAATTATCTAGCTTCTTTTCAATTTTACCCTTTATCTAGTTCCACATTTCCTTAAGGTTAGGATTCACTGCAAAGGGGATGCCTAGGTATCTTACTTGCAAATTAGGCCCACCCCACTAAAAATTAAGATCTCTCATCCAGTCTGGTGGTTTCTCCTCCCACCTAAGAGAAATAGACTTTGAAATAGATATTTTAGCCCCAAAGGCCTTGCAAAACACATCAAGTTTTTCCATTAGGGATTCAACGTTTTCTTTGCTCAATTCTGGGAAAAGAGTTGTATCATCTGCAAACTACACATTGATTAGCCCACCCCATTAGGAAGCTTGATTCCTCTAACCTTGGGTGACACAGAGTTGTCTCTTAATAAGTAGAAAAGGGCATCAAAGGCAATCACAAAAAGGGTGGGTGTTAAGGGACAACCCTAACGAATTGACCTCTCAAGTTTGATTTCCTCTAAAAGAATCCCATTAACATCCACATGGGAATTGGCATCCTTCAACAAGACATCCACCATTTTGAAAAATTCCACAGGGAAGCCAAAGGCTTGGAGGGTGTTGTGCAGAAAGTCCCATTCTACCCTATCATACGCTTTCTCAAAATCCAAAAGAAGCATTGTAGCCTTTTGGTTGGAAGACTTAGCCCACTGCATAGCTTCCCAACTCATAATTAGGTTCTTGAGAATGTATCTTCCCTTGATGAAGCCAGTCTGGGTGCTACTAAAAAAATTGGGAAGGATGTTGACCAATCTCATAGCTAGCACTTTAGCTATAATTTAGGAGAGTTATGGGCCTCTAGTTTTTAACTAAGGTCTTATCCCCCCCTTTGGGAAGAAGCTTAATTACCCCCTTATTAATCTATTTTCCTAGAGTCCCTGTGTTCAGGGCCTCCTCATACACCTGCAGCAGGTCATCACTAACCCAATCTGAAAAGCACTTGTAGAATTCAACTGGAAACCCATCATTTCTTGGTGACTTATCATTACACATGGAGGAAATAGCCTTCTCAATTTCTTCCTTAGTTAACCTGGCATGAAGTTTGGCAGAGTCCTCCTCAGAGATTTTCTTTGGAATGAGCCTCTTAATAAACTCTCATTCCTTGTAGCATTCTTCATATCCCCCTCAGTTGCAAAGAGATCCATGTAGAAGGATTGGAACTATTTTAGAATTTCAGGGTTGGAAGAAAGCATCGCCTCCCCATCCCATATTAGATTGATTTTCTCTTTAATATTTTTCTCCCTCAAAAATTTGAAGAACTTGGAACCCCTATCACCACATGTCAGTCATCTTAGCTTGGCCCTAACCTTCTACCCCTTAACTTTGTTTGCTTGGATCCTTCTCAAGCCATCCCTTGCTTTCACCATCTCTTTAATGAACAAAGCATTATCTGGAGACTGTTGCAGCCTAGTCTCAGCATCAAGGAGGGACTCCTGAAGCTTGTTTTTCTTTCTCCTATTATCTAAGGCTCTCTTTTTTCCTATATTTTGAAATAACTTTCTCCACCTATTGACATTGATATTCCATCTTTCTATGGCGCTAACCCCACTTAACAGTCATTTTTTAATTTCCCTAAGAGAAGTACTGGATTCCCTATAGTCCTCATCCTTGAGAAGACTTGTGTTCAAGATGAAAGTAGGCTTCCTCATCATCTCATCCAGTTTGCTTTGGCAGATTGTAAGGTTGGCCAAGATGGGGTGGTGGTCTGAGAGCGTGTAGGGATATACCCACACCTTTAGCCCATCCTCATTCAGGATAAAATTGAAGAGCTCTTTGTTCGCATAAATCCTATCGTGTCGGCAATAGATTCTATTGCCACCTTTTTTGGGCATTGCACCATGTGTACCACACACCCTTGCATTCCCCTTTCCCTTTTTCCATGGGGTCAATTAAGTTGAGTCTGCAATTCATCATGTACTAGAAGTACTTCTTGTTTCCTTTCCAAGACATATCAATCCCCCCCATTTTCCCTCCATTTGTTCAACCATGTTAAAGTCATCGCCAAAAATCTAGGGTATCCCGAGAAGGCTAGAAAGCCATTTCCATAGTGTAGTTTTTTCCCTATGGTCATTGGGAGCGTATACAGAGCAAACACCGAATACCATATCCTCTTTCTTTATAATTACCCACACAGCCCCATTGCAAGGAGATGAGCCAGTGCCAATAACCCATTGGGACCACTTATTGGAGATTAAGATCATAGCACCTCCCCTCCCTTTCTCATGAGAAGTAGTATTGCAAAAGGAGGACCCATTCCAAATGAACCTTAGGTTGGTTTCCAGCATGAACCCTATGGATTTGGTCTCCTGTAAGAGCACAAAATCCTTATTCTTTTCCAAATTTAAAAATCTTCTGACAATGTATTTCCAATCAGGTGATTCAAGCCCCCTGACGTTCCAAGATATACATTTAACATTCATCATCAATAGTCATGGCACTATCAGCTTGGTCATTCCTAAATAGTTCATAACATTTAGGAAGATTTTCCTCTATTTCTGGCCTCTTTGCCATAGGTGATTGGATGACAAGGCTATTCTTCTTTCTTTCTTTTTTATCCACTAAAGGGCCTTTACCCAATTATATCAAATTCTTGTCTTTCCTTGGTCTTCCAGGACCAACTTTCTGCTTAGGGGCCTAGTAGGACTGCCCAAAAGTGGCATTCTCATGGTGTTTAGCTTCAATATCCTCATCTTGATCGAGGTTTTCTACCCCAACATCATTAGACTCTCCAAGCCCACTAGCCTCCATAGGAGGTTCACCATTTTGCAGGCTATTAGCTATGAGCAAGCCATCCATTTGAGGAGGGAGGGGGGTAAGACTAAGCTCATAGGTCTAGTTGGGGGTTGCAAGGGATCCAGTGTTGCCTACCACAACCTCCCCAGATCCAGGTTCATGCAAACAGGAAACAATATTTCCATCTTGCGTTGTCTCATTATTAGGATTCTCATTTTGGGAGGTTTTGATAGCCAGCGCGGGGTCCCTGGAGCTCCCGCCCACATTTGTGCTCTTAGCCTTACCTAGGCTCTAAGCCTCAAGATGGAGGTCAAATTGGCTAGAACCTTTTTTAATGACTATTGACTCTGAGTTTCTTTTGGCATTGTTGTTAGGAATTAGGAAGTTCTCCTCAATGCATTGCTTGATCTTCTTCATGGAAAGTTGTTGGGAATTCAACTTCTGGAGTAGAGGAATGTCCCCAATACTTGCTCATGCAACATTCCAACGAGGGGGGCTAGGAGTGTCATTGACGCCATTAGAAGTGTCTTCTTGGTTTTCACCCCTCCACCTACAAATTTTTGGGCTAGGGCATCAAAGGAGTTGGCCAAGCCAAGGTTAGGCCCACTCCCACTAGATAAGTAAAGGCATCGGCTACCACCCTCAGCATCTGAAAACATATGACTAATGTGCTCAACCAAAGAATCAAAGGGCTCAGGATTTAATGAGGGGCCCTAGTTATTTGTTTCAATAGGCTACGATGGAATTTGGTTATTTCTAGCCTCAACATCCTTCAACGAATCTAGGTTGGGACCTTTGGTACCAGTGCTAGGGTTTCCCATTGCTACCTTCCCATTTTTATTTTGAATCAAAGGGAAATTTCTTTTGATGTGTCCTCTCCTGCAAAGAAAGCAAGCATTGACCCCGCCCAAGACCTCCAACGGGCAAGATATAACCCCAAAATCTTCAAAAATCTTTAAGTTTTTAGGGATTTCAACACCAAGATTAATGGAGATTAGGGCACGAGCATCTAGATTTGGCAGAGGTGCCTTGGTCTCATCGATACTAACAACCTTCCCAACTGGTTCCAAGATTAGATACAGAATTTTCTAGAATTCAGGAGGAAGGTTCTTGACAATAAATCACCTTAGGGTTGAAAGCGCTAAAATTTCATCAGCAATGGCCACGGGTGACTACGGAAGGGCACAAAAAACACATCCTCCTATGTTCCAGTACAGCTTGGCTAGAGATTTCTTTTGCATGGCCTGGCTCTTCAAAAAAATTACAAATAAACCTTTTTGTAATAGTCTATAGTAAGATAAATGAATGCCAAATTGTTAACCCATACATTCGAGAACCAAGAATCAAAGTATTTTCTTGCAGGAAGCTTATTTACATCCACAGCCGCCAGAAAAATGGCAGAGTCCTTTAGCCTTATTCTTTCATTGTTAATAGTTTCTTTCAATTCCTTATTTGGGAATAGATGAAAATCAATAGAGGCTTCAAAGACAACCTTACCTTCCCTGCTAAAGTTGTTGCTCACCTCTTCAACGCTGAACTCAGCACCCACCGGAGTAGAAAACCCCCGCTCAGCCACAACCTCATTGAAGGATTTTGGAAAATGAGATTGGGAGCAACCTCCATCAACATTACCAGGTGGGTTGGGGGGTTTCGAACCCGCCTCCATTAAGGAGAGTTAACCCTAGAGCAGAGAAAGAGGAGAGAAGCGAGAGAAAACACACACAAGCGGGCGAAAAAAAAACAACAGGGCCGGAAAGAAATATGGCACAACAAAAAGTAAAAATGTGAAAAACACAAAGGGTAGGAGACCTTACGAGAAAAAAAACCTCAGTGGGGGAGGGAACAGCCTCCCCCACCACTGTTGCCACCTAAAACTCTTCTCTAGGAACTTAGGGTTTCACCACGACATTCCCTTCCCTTTGTTTTTTATTCTAGGAAATGTGAAATATGGTGGGACCCAGGATTTAATAGGTTCACTCAAAGCGGGGTTCAATCAAACCCCTTTTGGGTTCGCTCGAACCAAAATTTTGCTCAAACCAAAAGTTCGCTCAAACCAAAAGTTTGTTTGAACTCCCAAAAACCAAAATTTTCTCCATGGGGGCATTTTTTGCAATTTTCCTTCCTCACTAGAATTGTAAACTATTTTTGTGGGTTTACCCAATTGATAGAATGCTTTGAAGTGTTAATGGAAGGAGACTTACCAATTAGATCCACATATTTGTACGACAATCCTTCCTCCGCTATCACCTTTTCCTTTCCTTTCCATGACATGCTTGTCCGCTTCTTGCTTCCATATGCTTTGTCATGCCAATTGGCAAATGAGTCCACCCTCATATTCCTTTTTTCCCAAAACCACCCATGCTTTTTGTTCTCTATTCACCTTCGATTTGCACCATTTTGCATATTGATGTTTGAATGTCAGGAAGCTTTCCTACAATCCCCAAATACTTCCTTGATTCTTTGATACCAATCCCATGGTCACATCCATGGAAGCATTGGTTTGCTCACCCAATCCCTCTACCCCTACCTCACTCCTCGATCTCGACTCCACTTGGATCAATATTATTTTATTTTGTAACTCGGGTGGCATTTATCCACCCATCTTCCTCCTTCAAAAACCCATTGCAGTACATGCTCTCTTCCTCCATCCCGCCATTCTTCTGCAGACTCTCCATTCGGTCGAGCTTCCAACTTGATTTCACCCCAGTCGCGCCCTCCTAAGTCACCTACCTTTTTTCGCTCATTTTCGCTAGCTATAATTTTTTACCTTTTTATTAATTTTAATCATAATCCTAATTATAATACTTTTAGGATTATAATAATTAATAATAATAGGATTAGAATTCTAATTTAATTAATAATTATAATAATTTTAGTTATTTTAATTTAATTCTTATTTGTATTTATTAGTACTTGCCATTGGCATAGTACCATTGTAATGACTTTGGCTTTTTTTAGTTAACTAGTTATTAATAATTTAGTTTTCCACCAATCAAAAACAATATTTAAACAAAAATTAAAATAAAATTCAATTTTGTAAAGTCAATTTGTAAGATATTTAACTTTCTAAATTATAAAAATTATTTTTTGTGCATATGATTGGTTAAAAAAAAATTGTGTTATTGGGGATAAAGCAAATTAAACATTTTTTTAAGGAATGATTTTTCATTTTTTTCTTTAAAAAATCATTTCATTAAATCTTTCTAAAATAAATAAATGTGATTTATTTTGACATTTTTTTAAGAATGTTTTTTTTATGTATGTAATTGCTATTTTTTTTATTAAAGATAATCTTACAAAAATCAATTAACTATTTTATAGAAATTTGGATTCACACTATTAAAATTAAAAAATTAAAAAAATTGTATTATTATTTCCATTAAACTAATATCTTTATCTATATTTTTAATATTTATGGTATAATTTGACTATATATGTGTTCCTCCTATAATATATAGGTATATAAGATAATATATAACCTAATGTAGGTTATATATATATATATAAAATATTACAGGTAATAATTTGTAGGTAAATAAGTTAACCTATATTATGTAGGTAATATATTAATTTATATTAAATAATAGTTTATATTAATTATATTATATGTAATATTAATTTATATTATATATTTATATACAATATAATACAGGTTATTTTATTTTGTAGGTTCTCCTTTCATATATATTTATATACATTAATAAACTATCTTAATTATAATATTATTATTATTATATTATTACTATTAATATAATAGTAAATCACTATATTAATAATTATATCAATATTTTAAAATATATTAATATTACAATATTATCTATTTACTTAGTTTATATAATATAATTTATAAATAATTAATATTAAATTAGAATATAATATATTTATTATATTGGTAATATATTTAACTTCAAATGTAATATGAAGATTTCACTATCAAATTCAAAATCAACTAGAATCAATCTAAAAAATTGTTTTTAATAATAAATCATTTGATTATTTAATGTTTAGCAAATATGTATTATAAAGAACAAACTCAACTTCAACTTTATTAGTCATAATTATGTATAGTACAAATAATTCATAAACTACTTATTTTTCTCAATGAATGGGTTCATTATATAAATATTCAAATGTATTCAACTTTAATTTTTTTGAAAAAAATAACACCAAACAACAAACATTTATTCCAATTTATTTTATTTTCAAATATTTAACATCAAACAAATCAAACAAGATATTTACATTACATAACCAAAACATATAAAAAAACCAACGCTATTAATCAAACAAAACTCAAAATTTAAAAAAGTCAAAACTAAAATACAACAATTAAAAAAAATTATATTGAATTTTATTCGCATTAATTAAACTTACATTTATTTTTATTCCAACTCTACAAATCTCTAATTAGAATACTACAAAGGCAAGTATTGGTCACTATGTGGCACTTGTTTATGTTTTGAAATTAATAAATTTTGAAAAATTAAAAAAGTGGCAATGTCAAATATTTTAATATTTAATTTAAATTCTTATTTTAATTGTGTAAAATCAAATCTACAAAGATTATCTTTATATGCAAATTTATGGTTTTAATAATGTGAATCCAAATCTCTATAAAATAGCTAATTAATTTTTGTGAGGTTTTTTAATAAAAAATAACAATTGCATACATAAAATGTAAAAATAATTAAGATTTTATGAAATGATTTTATAAAGCAAAAAATAAAAAATCATTCTTAAAAAAATATTGAAAAAATAGTTTACCATTACCCCAAACTTCTTAGCAAAAGCAATAATTTTTATATTTACTTTAAAAAATTAAATTATATTTGAAGAGCATAAAATTTTAGTTTTTAATTGGCTCAAAACCAACTTATAACAAGTGACGCAATGTGCCGTGTTCCTCCTCCTAGTGAATTGTTTTTTTGGAGTTTTGTATTAAATACATAAAATAAAATTGAATAGGTAAATATTAATATCAATTTTGTGATTAATAAATGAACATTGTGCTTGGTAAAATTATTTACTAGTACTAAATATTTTAGTAAACAAGTAGTTGGTATGTGCAAAAATGTTTTAAAAAATATCAATTTTCTTGTGAATCAAAATTAAATTATTACTAGTTATTTAGGAAAGCAAGTAAGAACTTGATAAAATTTTTAAATAGGTACAAAATGTAGTTTGGAGGAATGAACGTTATTAACTATTTTTTATGATTACGCGTTGAATTAATTTTGCAAAATAATTTGACAATGAAATGAATAATTTAGTAGTAATTACAAACTATTTTGTGATTTGATCAACATTAATAAGTTTAATTTGGAAATGAAATGAACAATTTGAGTAGTATAGTGTATTTTTAGCTTGTATATTTATTATGTTCAATTGATTGTATTTTTTTGAATTTTTGAGGCATGTTTTTTTTTGTTGCATTTGTAAACTAAATTCATTTAGACAATTTTATTTGTCAAGATAGTAAGTGTTTAGAATGCAGTAGCTATAGTCTAAATTCATTTAGACTATTTTATTTGAGTAGTATAGTGTCTTTTTAACTAGTATATTTATTATGTTCAATTGATTGTAATTTTTTTGAATTTTTGTGGCATTGCAAAATAGCTATTCTCTAGAGTAGCTATAATTGCTACATACCACTAGCTTCAGCATATCAAGTTGGTGAAGGAACCTGTGGATGTTGTTTTCCTTCCTCAATGTGTAACTCCAAGGATACAAATATTTAGTGTGTAGATGCAAATTGTGCTAGCTTTGTTAGCAAAGTGATTGATACATAAGCAGAATAGAAGAAATCAATGAATGTAAGTATCTAGTCATCGAATCCAAATATTAGAGGCTCTGACAGTAGCCTAATGCTTATGAAAGCAATCAAGCAACAGTCGATGCATTGTAATCTTTTATAGTAAACAAGATTTAAAACAATATTGGATTATATGGCAACAATATACTAGTATTCTAATACATCAATGAAGGGACACATGTAAGACATTTGTAATTCTCATTATCGGTGGACTCAGTTCACATTGAGAATGTGTGGAGTAGAACAAAGCATACAGTAGCGGGGGTTCAGTATTCACACTGTATAAGGTATTGGGATTGCTTTATACCACTAGCAAAATATAAATTAAATAATATGTAATAGTAATTGGTACAATTAATAAATGAACATTGTGTGTGGTAAAATTATTTACTAGTACTAAATATTTTAGTAAATAAATAGTTGGTATGTGCAAAAACGTTTTAAAAAATACCAATTTTCTTGTGAATCAAAATTAAATTATTACTAGTTATTTAGGAAAACAAGTCAAAACTTTATAATTTTTTTAAATAGGTACAAAATGTAGTTTGGATGAATGACCCTTAACTATTTTTTATGATTACGCATTGAATTAGTTTTGCAAAATAATTTGGTAATGAAATGAATAATTTAGTAGTAATTACAAACTATTTTGTCATTTGATTAACATTAATAAGTTTAATTTGACAATGAAATAAATAATTTGAGTAGTATAGTGTATTTTTAACTTGTATATTTATTATGTTGGATTGATTGTAATTTTTTTGAATTTTTGAGGCATGTGTTTTTTTGTTGTATTTGTAAACTAAATTCATTTAGACAATTTTATTTGTCAACATAGTAAGTGTTTAGAATGGAGTAGCTATAGTCTAAATTCATTTAGACTATTTTATTTGAGTAGTATAGTGTTTTTTTAACTAGTATATTTATTATGTTCAATTGATTGTAATTTTTTTGAATTTTTGATGTATTGCAAAATAGTTATTCTCTAGAGTAGCTATAATCGCAACATACCACTAGCTTCAGCATATCAAGTTGGTGAAGGAACCTATGGATGTTGTTTTCCTTCCTCAATGTGTAACTCCAAGGATACAAATATCTAGTGTGTAGATGAAAATTGTGCTAGCTTTGTTAGCAAAGTGATTGATACACAAGTGAAATAGAAGAATGCAATGAATTCTTGCAAGTATCTAGTCATTGAATCCAAATATTAGAGGCTCTGATAGTAGCCTAATTCTTATGAAAGCAATCAAGCTACAACTAATACATTGTAAGCTTTTAGAGAAAACAAGATTTAAAACAATATTGGATTATATGGCAAAAATATACTAGTATTGTAATCCATCAATCAAGGGACACATGTAACACATTTGTGATCCTCATTATTAGTGGACTTAGTTCACATTGAGAATGTGCAGAGCAAAACAAAGCATACAATAGCAGTTGTTTAGTATTCACAATCTACAAGGTATTGGGATTGCTTTATACCACTAGAAAAACAAATAAATAATGCTTTTCAAATATGAAAATATTTTCATAAATTCCAAGTATATAATGCTTTGACATTTTTGTAACTTATTGAAAGTAAAATCAATAGTAGACTTGTTACAAGATCATCAAATTTCATTGGCCAAGCAAGTATTAGAAATGATAATGCTTTAAATTGTATGAGCTTGTCATCATGCACTTGATGTGCATGGCATTTTGATATAAGGCAAGTGACTGATATGATGAAAGTAGTCTACTATTGCCTTTGTATAGCGACTAGGTGTGCTTTATGTATTTTTGCAAGTATTTAATAGCTTAAGTGCATGTAAATATGTGCTTGTTAGTTTGCAAAGATCTTTTAAATAATAATACTAATTTTCTTTTGAATATAGATTAAATTATTACTAATTATTTAGGAAGAAATGTTACAAGTTGACAATTTATGTAAATATGTACAAATTGTATTTTACATGAATAAATTATTTCAATTAGTTTTTTTATAATGACAAATTGAAATAGTGTTGAAAAAGAATTTTCCACAGATAAATTATTTTGTAGTAATCGAAAAGTATGTTATGATTTGAGTGAGATTAATGATGTAAATTAATTGAAAATGTTGAAAACTAAATTTCCTATAGAAATAGTATATTTTTTGTAACTTAAAATTTGCTATATATTAATCAATGAAAAAAAGGCCATAAAAAATCAACTTCATGCAAATATTAATTGACTTTGAGGACAAACAAAGGCCAATAGTGGGCTATGATTTGTTGAATTAACTTCATGCAAATATTAATATTAATCAAATTCAATGCATCTGGTACGCATGGTGCAAAATACGTTGGTCAAACCATTGTGTTTTCCATGTAACGCTTGTACTTATGAAGTATGGGAAGCAAATATCTGACTGCAGCATTCGTGGAAAAAATAGAATGCTAAGGGTAGTCATTTGGAGCATTTCCAATACCTCATGATGTGTAAATGATGAACAGTTCTAAATGGGAATAGTTTTCTCTGCATCTGTGCAATGCATGGGTTCTAGGCATCTAATGTATGGATAGATACTGAAAATGGGAAGTGTGTTATTTGTATAAACAAATGTTGAGGAAAAAATAAATGTCTTACTGTTCAAAAGGTAGAGAACATTTGCTTAAGAAGATTCCAGTTTTGGAGGATGCGATATAGGTGAGTTGTTATTGGACTCTAAACTATTAGAAATTGAATCCTAAAGAACTTGCAATATTTGGTAAAACCTAATTTAGAAGTTTATAGAGGGAGAGAAGATGTGAAAAATTAATTGTCATGGGGAAGATCCTTGTAAGTGTGAATGCATTAACTACATTTTGTTAACATTGTTCTTGCAACAGGAACCATTTTTTGGGATTGGGGTGGAGACAAAGATCTATAGAGCTGCAAAGACATCTGGTTGTTGAAGCAAAGAGTGGAAGGTCAGAGTACGTGATCTTTTTGTAGATTCTTTTGCAAGGTAATCTAATTGTTGAAATTTGTGTTAAAACTATGTAAATTATTTGATTTTGTGTAATTTTTGCCCATGGTAAAGTTGTGGCGGTCAAACTCTACGTGTACCCATATGCAAAAATGCCAGAAAGAGGTAAAAAAAACCCAGAAGCTTTTCAACAAACTATAATGAAATGAGAACAAGTACAAACAAAACCTAGTAATTGCCTAAGATTTCATGAATTAGCTATGCATTCATTGAATGTGTAGTGAGAGACATTTGAAGTTATAAAGACAGACATCTAAGCAATTCAACAACAATGCAATTTTTCAAAATAATGAATATGCAAAAGTGCAACCAAGAGCTAAAAAATCCATAGTGTTTTTACTAGAGGAGACTAAGCACAAACCAAAGCAGGAGTTGTCTAAGATTTAATGAATTAAGCATGCCTCTAGTAATATGTGATAAAGCAATTCAAACAGAAGTGAATCAAGTATGAACTTAATGTTTCATGTGTCAAATATGTGGTTTATCTCTTTGTGTATTGCATAGAGCAGTTTTTCCATTCCTTTTTGTACAAGAAAATAAGCAAATTAGAAACACATTGTGAGATCTGTGAAATAAATTTCATTGGCAACTTGCACATAAGAAAGTAAACTATTGTGTAGAACATAAAGGGAAAATATTTCAAGTGCAAAACAAAAACACGACAAAGTTTAAAGTCAGAGAACATGAGATATATTTATGTAGAGGAAAGAGCTAGTGAGGAAAGCCTGAGAAAAAATAATTGTGTGAAATTGTAGCAGTTATGCCAACAAAATAAGAGATTGTGAAAGGAAAAAGAACTACACGATGGATTTTTGGAAACAATCAGACGTTAAATCCAAAGTTTCTAGGTTTTGCTATTATGCTAGTTCCTATTAAGCCACTGCTAATGCATTTTAAGTCTCTATAGTGGATTGGATCCAAAACAATGTTACTCTATATAGCAACAACAAACTAGTATTCTAATGCATCAAGCAATAGAAAAATTTGTTCCTAGTCTATATTTTGACATGTTGACACTTAATAATCTTTGCACATTTTTATCATACATGCACTCATTTGACATTTACAACGCATGTAGTAGATCAAAACATGCACAAGTATTGCCATTTGTAGTTGTTCACAATTTACATAGTACAAGGTATTAGTCAATTCATGAAATCTTAGGTTAACCCATGAAGTATTAGGTGCATGATGGCTTTCATTTTGGCCTATTCTTGTCTATTTATCATTTTTTGGAAAGCTTGTTCATAGTTTAGCATTTTTCATGTTCGTTATTCTGAAAAAGTCAACTACAGATGAATGGCTTTGTTGTGTTTTTAAATTGGAGATGGTATGCTTGCTAATTAGTCTACAGGAAATGCATTAAATTCCATCGAGTGTACTACTGATTTTTGTTTAAGTAAATAAGCAATATAGAGCTCTATGTACTTTGGAAAATATTTAATAGATAATAGTTGAGAAAGCTAATAGCATACTTAATAACAGGTAACAAAGGTCGAGTAAACTGTTGAAAGGAAAATGTGGCAAATGCACTTGTGAACATGGTGCATAGTAAAAACGTGTAATAGTGCAGTTTAATTTATTTAAATGGTAACATAAGAAGGTAAAGTATTGTGTAGCATACAATCTATTGCATAGTGTAAACGTGTAACGGTAGAGTTTAATCCACTTAAATGACAAGATAAGAAAGTAAAGTATTGTCGATGATATAATCGAGAGACATGTGAAATGTAAAATAAAATTAGAAAGAATTTTTTAGTCATAGAACATGAAATATAGTAATGTAGGCAGAACAACCAACAAGAAAAGCATAACAAAAATTTGGAATGCATGTTCGTCCAATTGTAGGTAGTATTTCACTTGCTTCTACTTCTCTATCTCTTGCAATATTATTGTTATAGTTAGTCTAAAAAGTGGTTTCTTTATACAATTGTGAACAATATAAGGAGTTTGAAAAGCAAGAAGACTATTTGAATCAGTATGGGTTAATACCTTGTTGTGGCATATACTCTTTACTTAGTTGGGCATATGGCCTCTATGATAACATTTTTTTGATTGAGGGTGAAATGCCCTTTAGCGACAAAATCTCATAGTGCAAATATGACAGCTGAATTTTCCTTGATGTAGTTCTCATATTTAATGTCCTAGAGTACAAGCAAGAGCTTTTGTAGCACATTGCTTTGGATTGAGCAGTGGACTATTGTGTTGGTGTGGAGCCTAATCAGTATCCAAGTGGGAGATTGTTGGTATGTGGCGACTGATCATGCTATACTATATAGCCCATGGTATACTGTACACCCCGGCCCCTATCCTTGCCGGGGTCCAGGGCCGAGCCGGGCCCAGGGTGGGGGTTCGGGGGTGGTAGCCCCTAAGAAAAATTTTCTTCCTACTTTTTCACGTGATCACCAAAAAAGGGAAAAATCAATGAAAATGGAAAAATCCAATTTTGTAGAACCCTAAAATCTAGAAGCTTCTAAGCTTGTTAAAAGGGGGTTCAGATGGGTATTATGGTATGATGAAAAACACGATTATTTTCAAGATTGTAATAGGTTTTACACTGGATAATAAAAGTATTGGATGGCTGCGGTTTGGTGGATGTAGCCCGGATTGGGTGAACCACGTTAAATTATCTGTGTTATGATTTATTTTGTGTGTGTTTTAGTTTCTTTGTTTATTATTTAAATTTGCATTTAATTGTTAGATATCTGCCATCTCTAACCCTAACAAGTGGTATCAGAGCGGGTTGTGTTTCGATTATCGTTTGTAGGAAGATCTCACGGTTGAGTGGGAGTCTCACGGTTGAGTGGGAGCAATGGCAGACGAGGGTAAGAAGGTTGAGAAGTTTAATGGGCAGAACTATCAGTTATGGAAGATGCAAATGGAGGACTATCTCTATCAGAAGAATTTATGGCGGCCATTGGAAGGGAAAACCAAGAAACCCACAGCAATGTCAAATGAGGACTGGGAGATCTTAGATAGAAAGGCTCTTGGCAATATTCACCTATGCCTAGCACAATCAATGGTGTTCAATATTACAACAGCAAAGACAACTCAAGAGTTGATGGAAACCCTGGCGAAGTTATATGAAAATCCTTCCGCTTCAAATAAGGTATTTCTTATGAAGCGTTTATTTAATATGAAAATGGTAGAAGGTGGGTCAATTACTGATCATTTGAATGAGTTTAATACGGTCACTAGTCAATTAACTTCTGTAAAAGTAAACTTTGATGAAGAAGTTAGGGCTCTTTTGATTATGTGTTCTTTTCCTGAAAGTTGGAATAGCTTGGTAATGGCTATTAGCAATTCTATTTCTGGTTCGAATACATTGAAGTTTGATGATGTTGTTGGTGTTATTTTGAGTGAGGAAATCCGTAGAAAAAGCTTAGGTGGAACATCCACATCAAGTAGTGTTTTGAATGTAGAAAGAAGGGGTAGAGCAAAGGAGAGAGGAAACAATTTTGGATATCGTGGGAAGTCACGAGGAAAATCAAAGGACGGAAAGTCCTAATCTAGAGACAACAAGGATTGTGGGTATTGTGGTAAGCCGAGTCATTTAAAGAAAGATTGTTGGTCTCGAAAAAATAAAGGAGACAAAAATGAAGGAAGTAAAGAGGTAAATGTGGTAAGTAATAAATCTGATGAGGATGCTTTGATTCTTTCCCTTGATAATGTTGATGATTCTTGGGTGTTAGATTCAGGGGCTTCATTTCATGCTACCCCCCATAGAAGTTATTTTCTTGATTATGTCCAAGAGGATTTTGGGCTGGTTTATTTAGGAGATAACAAACCCTATCAGATTGTTGGAAAGGGAAGAATCAAGATTAAGTTGCAGAATGGGAATCATTGGCTACTACGTGAGGTAAGGAATGTTCCAAAGTTAAGCAAAAATTTAATTTCGCAGGGTAACTAGATGATGAAGGTTGTGTTGTTACTTTTAGTGATAAAAACTAGAGGGTCACAAAGGGTGCCTTAGTGGTAGAAAAAGGTGTGAAAGTAGGCATCTTATATCTTTGTACAGGTCATATTGTTCCTTCTACTTTAATTGTTATAGAAAAAGGTCAATGTTCAGGAACAGTTGTTGTAGTTCAGGGGTAGAAGATCATACAGTTGTTGTGGACTCTGAATCAACACTATGGCATAATAGACTTGGGCATATGAGTGCAAAAGGTATGAAAGTACTTCATTCAAATAATGTTTTACCAGGTCTAAATTGTGTTAATATGGATTTCTGTGAAATTTGTGTGTATGGAAGACAAAAGAGAGTTAGTTTTCTCAAGGATGGGAAGCAAAAGAAAGATGATAAATTGGAGCATGTGCATATGGATGTATGGGGACCAGCTCAGGTATCTTCTCTCGGTGGCTCTTTGTATTATGTTATATTCATTGATGATGCAACTAGGAAGGTATGGATTTATTTCCTTAGGCAGAAATCTGATGTATTTAAAACATTTAAAAAATGGAGAAGCTTGGTTGAGGATGAGACAGGTAAAAGGTTAAAATGTCCCAGATCTGATAATGGTGGTGAGTATTGTAGTAAAGACTTTGAAGATTATTGTTCCTCAAATGGTATTCGTTGACAGAAAACGGTTCCAAGGACTCCACAGGAAAATGGAGTGGCTGAGCGCATGAATAGAACAATAATGGAGCATGCACAGACTATGAGATTGCATGTTGGGCTGCCTTTAAAAATGTGGGCAGAGACTGTAAACACTGTTGTTTATTTAATTAATAGAGGTCCCTCTAATCCTTTGGGTTGTGATATTCTAGAGGAAGCATGGAAAGGTAAGAAGGTGAGTTATTCTTTTCTCAAAACCTTTGATTGTGAAGCATTTGCACATGTAGATTCTGAAAATAGAACCAAGCTTGATGTAAAATCAAAGAAATGTGTATTTGTTGGATATGGCATTGATGAATTTGGTTATAGGCTTTGGGATTTTGAAATTCAAAAAATTGTGAGAAGCAGGGATGTCATATTCAATGAGAAAGTGTTGTACAAAGATCTGTTGCTGCAACATGAGAAGAAAGAAAATGATTATGCAGTGTTGGATGATATTCCAAACAATGATGTTTTAGTGGTTCCTCATGCTGGGCAACAACAACAACAAAAAATACCACAAACTCCTGTTAGACAATCTTCAAGGATAAGTAGACCTCCAGAATTTTTTTCTCCCTCTTTGTATACTATTTTTGATGCTTGATGTGAACGAGAATATTATGATGAAGCTATGCGGTGGATACTAGGGTTAAATTAGGAGCATGGAATGGAAGGAGAAATGGACTCCTTGTTAAAAAATTAGACTTGGGAATTATGCAAGTTGCCTGCAAGTAAAAAGGTTTTACCAAACAAATGGGTTTATAGACTTAAAGAGGAGGATGGAAGTAAGAAAAGATTTAAAGCCAAGTTAGTTGTAAAAGGTTTTGCAGAAAGCAGTGTGATTTTGATAATATTTTTTCTCACGATGTTAAAATGACTTCTATTTGTATTGTTTTAAGTATTGTGGTTGTTGAAGATTTGCATTTAGAACAGCTTGATGTTAAAGCAGTCTTTTTCTCCATGGTGATTTGGAAGAGAATATATATGGAGCGACTACAAGGATTTGAG
>VDFB02020364.1:86091-118576 GCA_007258455.2 Sequoia sempervirens
TTGATGACATGCTTGTAGCTGGGTCTAACATGGATCACATAAGTGAGCTAAAACAACAGTTAGCAAAATTTTTTGCTATGAAGGATTTGGGGGTAGCAAAACAAATCCTTGGTATGAAAATTTGTAGAGATAGGAAAAACAGAAAATTGTTTTTATCTCAGGCTAATTATGTTGAAAAGGTGTTACAGATATTTCATATAGAGAATGCAAAAGCTGTTAGCACACCTTTGCCTAGTCATGTCAAATTGACTAAGGATATGTGTCCAAAGACACAAGAGGATGAGGAAAAAACATCCAAAGTACCATATGCTTCAGTTGTAGGCAGTTTGATGTATGCCATGGTATGCACGAGACCGGATATTGCACATGCTAAAGGAGTTGTTAGCAGGTATTTGAGTCATCCCGGAGTTGAGCATTGGAATGCGATAAAATGGATTCTCAGGTATTTGAGAGGTACATCCAATAATTGTTTATGTTTTGGGGGCTCTAATACTGATTTAAAAGGCTATGTTGACTCAAATTTAGCAGGGGATATAGATGCCAAGTGGAGTACCACAGGTTATGTATTTATAGTTGGTGGGACAGCAGTGAGTTGGATTTCTCACTTGCAGAAGGTGGTTGCTTTATCCACCACAGAGGTAGAGTATGTTGCTACAACAGAGGAGGCAAAGGAGATGATATGGCTGCAACTTTTCATGGAGTTGGGAAAACAACAGGCTAGAAATTACTTGTTTACAGATAGTCAGAGTGTTATACATCTTGCAAAGAATTCTGTTTTGCATTCTAAAACAAAACACATACAGTTGAGATATCATTTCATTCGGTCAGTGTTGGAGGATGGACAGGTCAAGCTGGACAAGATACATACAGATGTCAATCCAGCGGATATGTTTACAAAGGCGATGACAAGGGAGAAGCTGAGCTCCTCTTTAGTTTCAGTTGGTCTTCAAGGTTGAATTCAAGTATAACAGAGCAGTAGGGTCCAAGGTACTTTTTTTTTTTCAGTGGGAGATTGTGTTGGTGTGGAGCCTAATCAGTATCTAAGTGGGAGATTGTTGGTATGTGGCGACTAATCATGCTATATTATATAGCCCATGGTATATTGTACACCCTGGCCCCTATCCTTGCCGTGGCCTAGGGCCGGGCCGGGCCCTGGGCGGGGGTTCGGGGGCGGCAGCCCCTAAGAAAAATTTTCTTCCTACTTTTTTGCGTGATCACTGAAAAAGGGAAAAATCAATGAAAAAGGAAAAATCCGATTTTGTAGAACCCTAAAATCTGGAAACTTCTAAGCTTTTTAAAAGGGGGTTCAAATGGGTATTACGGTATGATGAAAAACGCGATTATTTGCAAGATTGTAATAGGTTTTACACTAGATAATAAAAGTATTGGATGGCTACGGTTTGGTGGATGTAGTCTGGATTGGGTGAACCATGTTAAATTATCTGTGTTATGATTTATTATGTGTGTGTTTTAGTTTCTCTGTTTATTATTTAAATCTACATTTAATTGTTAGATATCTGCCATCTCTAACCCTAACAACTATTTCCTCATCATTTGTTGTGATAACTACCTTAGGATGAAGTACATATACATAGCTCACCTCCTTTTCACAATGGCTGCAATGAGTAGTTTCCTATTGTAGTGCACCATAAGTATTGAATTTATATTTACAACCTAGCCAGAAAGCTTCAAATAGATTGGACAGTGCATTTTGTGCTTTCAATGTCCCCAGACCCTGAAACATTCGAACATCGATAGTTAGGAGCAGCAGTTCCATAAGTTTTAAATGAAGTTGCATAAATTTTTTTAAAGACTCACCTTAAATTTTGATTGCAACAAAGCAACTAACTTGTCCAATGTTCTTTTTTTATTCAATTTGCAAATAAACGTTGATCGACCCATGTGAAACATATTTTTTTATCAATGATTTTTAAGATATTTTTGAAAAGAAAGGTCGGGATTTTTTTCTTATGTAACAGTTCCTCTATTTGCAAATATTCCTTTTCATGAATTGAACATAGCTACAGCTGCATGGGAATGACGAAGTTAGTGTTTGTCAGAAAGAGATTTTATTAAAGCAGACAATGCTAAAATAATGCTAGAATGGATTAGTGGCATATGTTGGTTGGACTTTTTTACCTATGCTTTGTCTAATTCTATTATGCCATCTTTTATATCTATAGCATATTGGCTTCCGAATTTTTTAGCACTGACAACCAGTGTGCCTATTGTTCCAATTGGATACTAATTTTTCGTTGCTACTAGTTGGCTAATAGTAGTATCTGGAATGAAGTGGTAGTCTATTGAAAAGTGAGGGAGGCTTTCAACTATGATTGTATCTATTAATATTAGCATACAATCATATTCCCCTCTATCATAATCCATCCTAGGAGCAATTTGAAAGCTTGATATTGAAACTCCCATTCCTAGAATTATTTTTTGCTCATGTTCTTGTACAAGGTATCCACTAATATTTAGTGTGATTGTCATCTCTGCTTTAAGGTCTGTGAGATCTGCACGCAAAACTCTGCATGTTCTATTGACCTTGTCCAATGGTGCTTTATAGACAACAAGGATGTCACCTTGGAATGTGTCACCAACTTTTTTTGCATTCAACTCTTCAATTGATATAGTCTTCTTTATTTTTGTTCTACAAACAGCAATGAAAATGTAAAAGTTATACTTGGGAAATGCAAAAATGCATATGATAGGTAAATAGCAGATGTTGTTTACCATTTTCTTGTGTCTTCCTCCATTTCTTGTTCTTGTTGTTGTGTTCTTTTGTTTGGTCCATGATTTTCCTACAAGTTGGTAATTTAGTATTGCAGAATTTATTGAAAAAAAAGTTAGTGATAAATGCTTATGTATGCTATCATGATGAACTGATTTAACCAACCTACTAGAATTTTAGGAAAATAGGAGAGTGATTAGTCCAATATGCCTCTAATCTATAAATATTGCATACAATTGTGATTGAATTTGACCACATGTGGTCAATTAGTGGCTTGTGTAGACTATGTGATTTGTTTAACAAAAAATGAATTGTGTTAATTTGCATGAAATTTTCAAGTGTTGTTTTGCTTATGTTTTGTGAACACATGTCAACACTAAAGTTGCCCACAATGTACAGTATGTTTTTTGTGCCTGTGTATGCAATTATATATTGTAGAATTGTGATTATTCCTTGAATAGAAGTAATAGGCCTTGCATAAATATTAGAGGTATTAAGTTCATTAATGCTTTGTAGTATTGTGACTGTGATAGCTTGAATATTCATAGAGTTGTGTTATTTTGTTTTTGCTAGAAACAAATATTTTTTGGTAAATGTTGTTATGCCATGTATTATGCTCATACCAAAGATATTATAATATTGTGATAATATATACTATGTTGGAAAAATTGCACATGCACTTCCTGTAAACATAAAATGTTTGATTGCATTGTGTCATAGTCATTGAGAATACCATGTGCATGTGGATTTAATGAACAAGTGTCTATTGTGCATAGAAGCAATTGCAATGCACTATGTGTACATGTAGCTTGTATTTCAAGTTGTTGCTTTGTATTTCAGTGCAAATAATGTGTTTCTCCATGTACCTTGTGCTTAACTTGAAATGTTTTCATGGTTAAAGGCTTTAGCAAAAACAATGGGTGTATTTCCTTTGACCATGATAGTGTTGTGTAAGCTATTCCATGTTGTCTTATGCCTGTTGAATCAAAAGCCAAAGCTTCCATTGTTAGTCCTTGTGATTGGTGAATGGTTCTTACACATGCTAGTTCTATTGGGAATTGTTTTCTAATTGTAATTTTCTTGTTCATTGAAATCTTTTGAATTGCTCTAGCTCTAGTAACGCACAATATAGAAACCCATTATTTTTCAATGAGATTAGTGTAATGTTGTACTAGTTTTGCATGTTGCTACTACCCAACCATTGCACCAGGAAATTTTAGCCAAAAAATCTCAATGTCAAACAATTTTTTTGGTAAATATTGTTACGCCATGTATTATGCTCATACCAAAGATATTAAAATGCTTTGCATTTTGTATAGTGTTTTTTTTTACAATTGAGCCAAAGGTTCCACTACAAGGTTGGGTTGTACAATGCGCTTTTGAAATGCATTTTTGTATTTCAATCATATTTTTCAGTGACACAGCAATCGTTTGCGTGTTATTGGTTGATTGTGGTAATGCCCTTTGTATAATGTTAAAGTGAACAAGGACATTACTAATAGATCTTGTTAGACCTATTTGAGATCTTTTGTACCCTAGTTCCCAAATTTGTGCAAATTCAATTCTAAGTGATACAATTCATTCCTCTAGATGTGACAAAAGATGTACATATGGCATTGGTTCATTAGTTTGGATCTTCTATGGTACATGATACTTTGGTATAATCAGTTGTTTTGGCATGGAGTATAATGAGTTGTTTTAGTATGGCGTAGCATATATGGAAAATGCAATTTTTCAATGCCATGGATCTTGATTGTACTAGTTCATAATATATTTCCTTTTGCTTCTCTTTGAGTTTTCTAGTATCCTTGCTAGATCATAGCATCTGGAAAATTGTGTATTTGTATTTTGGTGTATCTTGAATTGTTTTTTCATAAAGCTCTACCGCTGAAATTTTTTTACCCTTGTTTGATCTAACAGGCATTGGTTAGTTTTCTTTATATTTTTTTCTAATAAAGCGTTTAAGGTGTTGCATCTTACAATAGAGTTTCGATTGAGGTACTCATGTTTGAGTGTATAAATAGAATTGCTCTTGCCACTCTCTAACTTTTTTTTTTTATTAGCATTTGTAGTTTCATATTGTACATTGTTTCTAATTAGTTGTTTAAGTTGATTTAACCTAACTAGTTGTTGCACATTTGGATTTTGTGACTAAATTCTTAGTAGCGGTTCAAAATTCCCTCTTTGGGGGGTTGTGTCATGGAACAAAATGGAATATTCTGGTAAACTTGGCACATTGTTAAAGTGCAAGTACTTTTTCCCTGACGTTGTTGACCAAACAAATAGTTATATATCCAGCCACTTGGATAGCCAAATACAGAATACGTCTCCCCACAAGCCACTTTCATCATTCATGGCTAGTGGCCTTGCGGGGAGGTGCATCATGCATAGGTATGTGTTGTAGTCATGCACTTTGTGCAATCTATAGAGACTTTCAAGATCTAGATCAAGGTCATATGATCTAATTGCATCTTTATCTTTTGTTGCTAAAGAGGTCAAAAAGTAATCTACTGCTCTTCTTCGTAGCTCAATCAATGTGTAGTGATTGTTTAATAGTGTTTGTAATGAATCAAACTGGCAGTCTTTGACATTGTACTTAAATATTCCTACTCTACATAATTTTTTTTCTTTTAGCACATTGTCTATATTACATACTTGTGAGCTATTTGCATATTCATACCTATCAACGTCTATTGTTTCCATACTTTGATATCTTGTTTCTATTCAGAATGCATATAGTACTAGATCATTGGAAATACTAATAAGCTTTAATATGAGTATATGTTGAACCTTATGTAATATGCATGTAAATGGAGGAAAAGAGAATTATTCTTTTGTATAAACATTATTTTTTGAACTACAAACAAAGAAGAAATAGTGTTCTAAAGCGTTGACCTTATAGTTTCTTGTTTAACAGTTGACTATATTTGCAACAATGTAAATTTTTGTCTCACACTCAAACTATCACCAATGGGTCTTGTTAGAAGGGAAAATGAGACAAATGAGCATACTCGATCACATGTTATATGCAACCCATAAACATAAAGCAATTAATGCTCGATGAATTCTGTGATTAATAAGAACTGTATTATAAGAGGCAATAGAAATGTTCTATTGTTTAGAAGACAAAGAACATGTGCAAAAGAAAATTTTCTTTAGGGAAAACGTGAACAGTTTATTAATCCAACAAGTAACCAGAAAATGGAGAAATTGAATGCTATATTGCAATGGTTTCATTTGTAACTAGAAGACGATAAGGAATTTATCTCTTTTTCTGTTGCTTGGGGTACATCTTTTGTACACTTTTTATTAAAGTAAATTGATAGAATAGGAAAATAGTATTATTGATGCAGTCAATACATGTTAAATGCATTAAGCATTAAACATAGAAGCAAATGATAAAATTTGCAAAAAAAATAGACTAGCATAACACTGTTTTGTAAACAATAAGGCATTAAATATAGTTATTGCAAACTTTGTTGATAGGCCAAGGTTCATTCAAACACTAAATGCATACTCAATGCATCAAATGCTTACATAGTTTAAATCATTCTATCCAATGCACTTAGTTTTAATGCTTATTGATTTAGCGACAAAAAACTATGTTGTTTTTCAAAGTTGTTCAAAGAAAATTGTAAAGCCTTTGCACAATTGTAGAGCCTAACAGACTTATGAAACATGTAACAAGGGAATGTAGGCCAAAAAACACGCAAGTTTTTGCACAGACAATAAACACATGAAAATTAGCATAAATAAAACTAATTCATGTGTGTTTAATAGACTATTGTTTTTGAATCACTAGTCATACTGTTTAATGCATTAAACATGTTTGCAGCCAGTGGAAAAATAATTGAAAAATATATAATGTTCTCCTATTTCCATAATTTTTTTTAACAAAGTTGAATAGTGGGCATGCTCCAAGCAATAGAAAAGGTTTCCTAGCGACTGGTTTGTCTGTGTTCGTGATACTTGATAACTAGTAATATTGCTTCTTGATACAAAAGGAAACAAGGCAAGGGGAAACAGTATATGGCATATGCTTTGACGAGAGTCTTGTTGACTATGGACGCGTTGAATGCATCAATTATGTGTTTACTTCCTAGATATCCAATAGCCTATAAGAAAAGCATGGAAAAATTTTATTTAATACCTAAATCTTTGTAAAATTGTTAGTTTATGTCAAAAGGCAAGCTTACATTTGCATTTGTTCAATTTTGTTTTGAAATAGTTGCTTATTATATTGGTTGGAATAGGTCTATTATTCATTTTCATTTAGATAAATTAGCAAACTAAGCATACACTATATGTTTTGGGAAATATTTAACCATTAACCAATGAATACATGTTTAATCCATTCAATACAATTTATGTGAAGAATGTTTAAGAAGTGATAAGCACACAAGCATGTTATACAAATTTTATCTATGTTAGTTGTCGTTACAAAGGCGATGGAAACAAATGGCTATAGTACATGGCATATGCTATGCAACCTATGAAGATGGAGCAACTGAGTCCAAGCAGAAGCTGAGTACTGTAACAAATGACAATTATCAAAGGAAGATGTAGATGCTATAAGGAAACTCCTGTCTACTGTGGAGGAATTCAATGCATTTTCCATGTACTCATCACCTCAATAGCCATGAGCTTAGTGGGTAAACTTGGGAAATTTGCATTTAATGTCCACATGTTTCCCAAAAATTTATTGCATTCCTCTCTTTTTTTCTTTTGTCCATCTTTTAACATTTGTTTCTCTATTTCATGTTTATGAACGACATAGTATCTTGTACAATTTGCATTTGAGAGACTATTTTTCTTGATGTGTGAGCTATATTATCTAATGCATTAAACATGTATTATTTGTTTCAGCATCTACTATTTTGTTCCTGTAAGTTGCACAAATTTCATTTACGGATCAACTGTTTGCAAAATATACAATTTGCTTCTATTTTTGCAAATTTCTCTAACAAAAAAGAATATTAGCACTAGTTTGATCAATAGGTAAGTAGAATAATTTTCTATTGTTGCTCGATTGCAAATGAGACCATTGAAATTGTAGTCTGTTTGTTGGCTCTAGCAATGCACAATATAGCAACCCATTGATGTTGTTTGTTATAAATTGTACCTATTTGTACAAACGGGCCTCACAACAACAAATAAAATTTCTAGTTACACCAAAACAAAAGCACTGGAATCAGGATAAGTGCAGTCAACTAAGTAAATTTTTACAATGAATATAGTTGCAATGAGCTAGTATTGTAATTGTTTAATTGACTTTTCAAATAATTAGTTGTTCAACAAAATTTTATTGTTTAAAATACTTTGACAACATTATGTCGTCTATGCATGCAATGAATTCAGAGTTAATGCATTGTATGCTTGTACAAGAAAAGAGGCTTTTCTAAAAGATCTAAAAAAATATTGCTCTATCTAGTAACAACAGGCTACAAGAAATTGGGATTTGTGTCTATTACTAATACTAGCATATCAGGTTTCTTAACAAGTTTGTTGACATTTTCTGTATGCTTAAAAAGTTTAATGCACTTCCTATGTCATTTCAATTTAAGAGACTATTGTTTCTGATTTTTCTATCATATCATTGAATGCATTTAACATGTATCGACTACTCCAGTATATATCATCATGTTGTCAAATACTACATGATTTGCATTTAGCAATCACATATTTGAAAAATATATAGTTTCCCTTTATTTTAGTAATTAAGTTTAACAAAAATGAATAATAGGGCTACTCGGACCAAGAGGATAATTGTAACAAATGCCGACCAAGACATAGAAAACTAAAAAAATTGATCAAGGTCTTGATGACTATTGATCCAATAACGATATCATTTAGCACATTAAACATGCATTGACCGGTGCACAATTTGTACACAGTCGTTGAAAATTTATCAAAAATATGATGCCCTCCTAATACCTAGATTAACTTTCACAAAAATAAATTATAGGCCTAGTCTAACAAATAGGGAAAGGACATAGATTGTTTATTATATCCTAGTTGCAAATGAAACCATTGCAATAGCAAATTGTTGCTTGGTTTTTACTGCTCTATCCCATATGCCATTCACTGTATCCATGTGTACAATTAGGCTTAATAGTAGCAAAAAATGCCCATGGTTACAAAAGAACAAGAGTACAGGTACAAGGACTATGACTGACACTCAAGTCATTTTGTACAATGAATACAATTGCAACAAGTCGCTATGCAATTGTTGAAATCGCTTGTTATATAGTTACATGTTGATTCAATATATATTGTTTTAAATGTTTTTTACAAGGTGAAGCTTTTTTTTTTTGGGAGAAATTTTTAGCAAGTATATGTTTCATGTTTACAAATAACATATTGTATACATTGTTGGCCTCCTACAATGATCTTAATAACTAAGCCTTTATAGCCATGATTCAGAGATTGGACATCTAACTTGAATAGCTATTTCAATCATCATGAAGGTGCATTTAACTTGTCAACCCAGGGATGTGAACTTGAAATGGTTCAACACAGTATGTGCACTAGGAACTCAAAGTAGCCATTTCATTCTACAGCTAAGGAACACACAATACTGAAAGTAAATTACTTGAAAAGGAATGAGACAAATTTTGAACATCAATCAATGACTATGCTAAGCTGAAATGCATAACAAGAATAAAAATCTGAGAACCAAACAGAACATTACTCTTTCTGCTTTAGCTGTAGGAATAGTCACATAATGGAATTCTAGTGGCTGCAAGAACATTCGATGCCAGACTTCTAACTAAGTACTAAACAGCAAGTAATACTAAACTAATGTTAAACTAAGAAGACGAATTAGTCACCAAGTGGGACCCCTTGGATAAGTATCCTCTAAAACTAATGAAAACTCAAATGCTCAAACTTAGAACTTTATTTTATTCACTGTGAATCATGAGTACAAAAGGGTAATGTATCGGTATTACTAAAAACTAGAGAGTGAAAGTACAATATCAAATCGTGCAACCTTCTAAAGAAGGAGCATCAGATCATTATTTATACTAACAGCTAAACAGGGCAGTCAACTCCATGACTGGGAGGACACCATTTAGGGAAAATAGAGAAAATGGAGTGATGGCAGTTATGTGTACATGGAATTTGGTCAGACATGTAGGTCCAAACATAGATTCAGCTCAGCAGTAACACTTATGCATGCTTGATCATTAAAGTCCACTACAAGTCAGTTACATTCAATTGCATGAAGAATCTTCTACCATCGGCCTCCTTTGACTTGGAGCGATTCCTTTGTTGGACGTTATGGTGCATGCCCAATTGGTTGTCTTTCTCAACTTGGCATATTAAATCTGCATGGTAAAGTCAGTACACATAATAACTGCACATCTATAACCACCTTAAGGAACATTCATTAATCATATGCAAAATCAATATAGATAATCCACATAATATGCCAAATGTCATTAAAGCTTGTAGATATAGGATTAAGTCCAATGTCAATAGTTTGAGGGAAACATTATGAAAATACCAACATTTATCTTTAAATTCCATGACATCTACCAGCAAATAAACTATAGATTCTACCCATAATTGGACCAAAAACTAGGCTCATCATTCCCCCCAACCTAATGTTTTGTTGGTCCTCTAGCAGGGGAAGGATTGTTCTTCTGCTTGGTCAAAGATTTGAAATTTGCAACTGATAGTTGTCCAACATCAATGGCTACAGTGTGTGAATTAGGATCCCAACAGAATCCTCCCAATCTGTCAAATCTATTCCATCTTTGCTTTTCTATAGCAATGTCATACTGGTAGAATTTTAAGTTTGGCATGGGCCTCATGAGCATGGGTGGCTGGAAAGTCAAGGGAAGCCAAGATTGCCCCTATGTTCTCCCAATCTGAATATACCTATCAATCATTTTTAGTGTTGCAGCATAATTGTGGATGGAATGAGGCTCAGCTTGCTTCAACTCATTAGTTAGGCTATTTCATCTTTGTGATAGACATCTTTTCATAGTTTTCTCCTTTTTTGTTTTCTTTACCTCATACTCACTATAAACTACCTCAATCCAAGGAATAACCATGTTGCCATAACTAGTTCTGAGAAGCATTTTGTGTTATTCTCTATAAATATCTCTTGGGTTGCTTGATTCAGCTCTAACACGCAGAGGGATATCAGACTCCAATCGCTTATAAGCTCCATGTTGTTGTCCCCAACTAATCTCATTTTGTACCCAAGACATAAATTCCCTCAATTGCACATCCCCAACATACAATAGCGAGTTCCAATCATGGTCTTGAGTTACAACAAAATTATGCAAATAAAACTCACACAACAAATTCTTCATTTCAAGGGAGGCAATCTTATAAGCTTTGAAAAATTCAATAGGGGTGTCAATAGAAGGATTCAAACCTGAGGCAATCCTTGATAGCTTAAAAGAGAGATACTTCTCTTTCAGGAATAGAGCATAGACCCTTGGAGGGGTCCTACATTCCAAAATCCACGGTGCCAAAGTTGCCATATCATCCACCCTCTGCTTCAGGGTGGCAATTTCTGCATCTTTATCTTCAATCTCCCCATCCTTCTTTTGAATTTCCTTCTTCAATTTCTATTTTTCCTTTTTCCATTCTTCCTCCCTTCTTTGTATTTCTTTCCATAAATTCAAAATTGTTGCATGTACTGTAAAATCAGGAGGATTATGAATTCCTACCAATCTTTTTGTCAATGGTGGCTCCTTATATGGCACTATCTGCATGCACTCAGGTTGTCCAGTTATCTCTAGTTGTATGAGCACTGCTTCTTCTTATGCTTCTTGCTGTAGGGGCCCTCATTCTTGTTCTTGATGTGACTACAGGAACTCCTGCTCTAGTTCTCACTGTTGTTGTAGGACTTCTTGCTCATGCTGCAGGAAATCTTAATTTTCCTCAAACTCTTTTGCAATGTTAGCAAGATCAACTAGTGTTATATTTGTTGCTCTCCTAAATATGTCTTCTTCTTCAACATTCTCCTACCCCATTGGAGCTTTAGAGTCCTCATGTGATATCTCACCAAGCTTAGGGATTTCCTGTGGAGGCATACCGGTCACAGGCTTAGTTGGTCTTGATTTCCTGGGAGGTCTCTCACTCTTTCCTTTGGCTACAGGATGAATAGTTTCATCCTTCCTCTTTTTAGAACTTGACACCTTTCTCTCTATGAGAGGTGTTTTGGCTTTTCCTTTTCTCATTTCTACTTCTCTCTTCTATGCCCTAGTTTTCATCAGGGTTTCAAGTGGAATGTCATCATCAGAATCGGAGGAAGAACTTTCTTTTTTCTGAGTTCTCTATTCCAGAAGAACTAATTTCTATGGTTTCTTCTGCTATAGGAGGACTCACACTAGATCCAACACCAGAGGTTGTAGCACCAAGAGGGGATTCATCCATGCTCAATCTCCTACTAGACCTATGGGGTTGAGGTAAATCCCTAGGTTGCAAGTGCTCAGATATAATTTGATCAACATTTATAAATTCTTCCTAGGTTATTATAGATACATCATGCAGAGACTTTTCAACTAGCAATTTAATCAAACAATGATGGGAAATAGAACTATCCCTACCTTTTTGGGTCTTGGACACCATGATTGAAAGAAGATTGTATAGCACACTAGGCACATTCGTCCTCCTTATGTGTCTCATGTGATTCAAAAGCTTGAAGTGCACATAATGCAAATTTGACTGGCAACCCTCATAGGTGATGTATTTGATAACATAAATGGCTATCTTATTCCATGGCTTGGGTAGAGACATTCTCTTTACACCTTGTTTATCAATGCTCAATGGGCAGTCGTTCAACTCTATAAATTTGGCCCTGGCTGATCTAGCATCTCTGGAGGTAGGGTAATTTTTGCCATCAACTGGTAACCCTATGACCTCTGCAATTCTTTCCTCAGTTACCACAACTTCCAACCCTTTTACTATGGCTTTCCCTTCAGAAAATGTGTGGGAAAATTCAAGGGCAATGCTTTCATCAAAGCCATCTAGCTTCAAGAAGTAATCTAACCATCCATAATTTCTAAATTCGGCTAGGCATTGTGCATCCTACAATAAAACATCATGCACCATGGGTAAATTTTGAATTAACCCACCTCCCATTGTTTTCAATCAAACAAATGCTCTGCAACTTCTTTCCTACAATTCCCGTCTAAAAATCAAGCTGACTTTCTTGTAGTACCTGCTAAATTTCTAGTGCCAATATCGACTGAATTTTCTTTTCTTTGTTTCACCTTTTTGCTAGCAACTCAAGATTATGACAGGGTCAATAATGGCAAGAAAAGGAGTGATAAAGGGGAATTATGATGGGAATAAATGGTGGTTATAGTTAATGTCACTTCACACATGCAAGTCATCCTCTCACTAGGTCCATTTCCTTCGGCTGTAGGAAGCTTGGGTGTTGAATGCTAGGTGAATTGTTGCAGGAAATCTTCTTTGGAAGATGGCTTGTGATATAATCTAAGGCGATGACTATTGACAAGTAATTTGAACCGACAGGGTCAATGGCAGTAAGCTAAACAACTCCATTAGGAAAGACCTCAGCAACTTCATATGGTCCTAGCCACCTTGTCTACAATTTTCCTTCATTGTCCTGGTATCTTGAGTCATAGAGCAAGGCCCAATCTCTTGGTTGGAATTTCTTGTCTTTGATAAATTTGTCATGTAGCTTGATTCTCTGATTCTGCACTACTTCTATATGTTGCAGGGTTTCTCTTCTTATCTCATCCAAAGCGTTTAGCTGCATAATTCTTTTTCTTTGTGCCTCAAAAATATACATCCCCAAATCTACTACAGTCTATAGAGTCTTATATTCAAATTCAACTGGCATCATAGTTGTCTTTTCGTACAACAACTCAAATGGGGTGAAGCTTGTAGTTGTTTTCCAGGTTGTCCTATAGGCCCAAACAACTTCTGGTAATTTGTTTGCCCAATCCTTTCTATGAATAGCTATTGTTTTAGTCAAAATGGCTTCAATTTCTCTGTCGATCGCCTCAACTTGGCCATTAGCCTATGGATGATAAAGAATAGACATTTTTTGCCTTATATTGTACTCATTAACTAGTGCTGCAACAAGGGTTGATGTGAATTATGCCCCTTGATCAATCACTATTTCTCCTCTGACTCAATATCTTGTGAAAATCTCCTCATAAAGAAACTTTGCAACCTTATTATCTCTTGAATGCTTCATGGGCTTAACTTCTACCCACTTTGTCACATAATCAGTGCATACAAATATATAAGACTTACCATTTGATGGAGGGTCAATGGGTCCCACAAAATCCAATCTCCACCTTTCAAAAGGAGTGATTACTACCTAAGGGCACAATGGCATCTCATTAGATCTAGTTGGTCTACCCATTCTTTGGCATCTATCACATTTTCTAGTATACCTTCCTACATCCTTGTGGAGTGTTGGCCAGTAATATCCTGTGTTCAAAACCTTCATTGTTGTCCTCTTGGCTACAAAGTGTCCTCCACATGGTTCATTGTGACATGCATGCAAAATGTCATATGTATCATCTTCTCACACATCTCCTCATGACATGGCCAGGTCCAATATAAAACAAACATCCAGCAATCCAAGAGAAAGGAAAATATTTTTCAATGAGTGCCCTTTTCTCTTTTGGAGAGAAGTGAGAAGGAACTCTACCTGTGACCAAATAATTGGCTATGTCAACACACCAGGGTGTTTGTACACTGAGGGAAAATAGATGCTCATCAAGGAAAAATTCATCTATGGGTCAATTATTTTTTGATGTAGTTAGCCTTGAAAGAAAATCTACAACAACATTGACCTTCCCTGACTTATCCACAATGGTTATATCAAACTCCTGCATCAACAATAACCATCTTACCAATCTACCTATGATCAAAGGTTTATTCATGAGATATCTAATGGTTGCATGATCAATGTGCACAAAGATTTGGTAGCTTGTTATGTAATGTCTGAATTTATTCAGTGCATAGATTACTGCCAACTTTTCTTTCTCTGTCACTGTATAGTTGAATTCAGCTCCTTGTAATTTTTTGTTGACAAAGTAAATGGCATTTTCAACAGCTCCCTCTTTTTGTCCTAAGACTGCTCCTATGGCATAATTTGATGCACCAATATGGATGTGGAAAGGAATCTCTCAATTAGGCCCTTTGAGTACACGACCATGAGTCAAGGTTGCCTTCAAGTCAAAAAATTCCTTGTCATAGGCTTCAGTCCACTGAAATTCAACATCTTTAGTAAGAAGAGTGAACAATGGTGTTGCTACCTTGCTGAAATCCTTGATGAAACACCTATAATATCTTGTATGACCCAAGAAACTTCTAACATTCTTTTGTTTTGCAGGTGTGGGAAGATTTGTGATTACCTCAATCTTTGCAAGATCTACATGAATTCCCTTATGACAGATGTAGTGGCCAAGAACTACACCTTCCTGCATCATCATGAAGCACTTTTCACTGTTTAAGGACAATTTTTGGTCTTCACATCTCTATAGGACCCTTCTGAGATTTTCCAACGCTTGATTAAAATCAACACCATAAGTGGTAAAGTCATCCATATAAATTTCCATGCAATCATGAGAAATGTTTGAGAATATGCTAATGACTGCCCTCTAAAAAGCTGCAGGTGCATTGCATAAGCCAAATGGGAGCACCGAATAGCTATTTCAATCATCATGAAGTTGCATTTAACTTGTCGACCCATGGACGTGAACTTGAAATGGGTCAGCACAGTATATGCACTAGGAACTCAAAGTAGTCATTTCATTCTATAGCTAAGGAATACACAATACTGAAAGTAAATTACTTGAAAAGGAATGAGACAAATGTTGAACATCAATCAATGACTATACTAAGCTTAAATGCATAACAAGAATAAAAAGCTGAGCAACAAACAAGACACTACTATGTCTGCTTTGGCTGCAGAAGCAGTCATAGAATGGAATTCTAGTGGTTGTAGGAACAGTTGATGCTAGAATTCTAACTAAGTACTGAACAGCAAGTAATACTAAACTAATGCTAAACTAAGAAGATGGATTACCCACCAAGTGGTCCCCCTTGGATAAGTATCCTCCAAAACTAATGAAAACTCAAATGCTTGAACTCAAAACTTTATTTTATTCACTGTGAATCATGAGTACAAAAGGGTAATGTATCAATATTACCGAAAACTAGAGAGTGCAAGTACAATATCAAATCATGCAACCTTCTAAAGAAGGAGCATCAGATCATTATTTATACTAACAGCTAAACAAGGCAGTCAACTCCACGAATGGGAGGACTCTATTTAGGGAAAACAGAGAACATGGAGTGATGGTGGTTACGTGTGCATGGAATCTGGTCAAACATGCAGGTCCAAATGTAGATTCAGCTTAGCAATAATTCATGTGCATGCTCGATCATTAAAGTCCACTACAAAGCGGTTGTGTTCAATTACATGAAGAATCTTTTGTCATCGGCCTCCTTTGACTTGGAGCGATTCCTTTGCTAGGCGTTATGGTGCATGCCCAGCCAGTGGTGTCTTCCTCAACTTAGCATATTAAATTTGCATGGTAAAGTTAGTACACACAATAACTGAACATCTATAACCACCTTAAGGAACATTCATTAATCATATGCAAAATCAATATAGATAATCCACATAATATGCCAAATGTCATTAAAGCTTACAGAGATAGGATTAAGTCCAATGTCAATGGTTTGAGGGAAACATTATGAAAATACCAACATTTAACATTAAAGTCCATGACATCTACAAGTAAATAAACTATAGATTCTACCCAAAATTGGACCAAAAACTAGGCTCATCATACATGATAACAATAGAGCTAGTTCAATATGCATCTAATCCTTAATTTTTTTATTTGTAATTATAATATTTGCTTGCCCAATCAAATTTAGTTGTCTTGCACTAGCCCTATTGTACATATTTGTTTAACTAATTTAAGAGAATAAAATACTATATATTTTGGCAAACATTTAATCATTGAGTGCAAATTGCATAATAGTTGTCAATGCGCTACTTGGAACTATAGTAGCAAGTACATGGTTAATGCAATAGGTCTATTATTGATATTCATTTAAGAAAATTAGAAAAATAGCAAAACAACATAAATTGTATAAAATATTTAACAAATAAATTGCATATGCCATGATTGCAATTATGCACATTTCTAATTGTAAAAGCAATGTGTTGTACAACAAAAAATAGTTTCATGTTTATGATTTGAATTGCATGTCATATAATATGCCCATTTGCTTCTTTAAAAAGTGAAACTCTTGAACCAACATTCTCCTTTAATGTTCACAGCTCTTCAAATTCATAATTGTCACACACATTGGAAGAATTAAATTTAATTGCAAACAAAGCAGGAACATGATACAAGATTCTGACCTTGCAGATGGTTATTGAAGAAGCAAGTCTAATAGCAGCAATATCGATATTTGTTCTACACTTTAATTGTAATTGATGGTTCCTCTGATAGGTACAATTTAAAGAGATAAGCACACTGCATGGCATAGAACATGGTATTGATAAACATGTAATAGGGAAGCACACAATAAATTTTTCCAATTATTGAACAATTAAATCCAAACTCTATGAACGTTGCTGCTTAATTACTCATTTGCATCTGTAATATTTACTTGCCTAATCAATTTTGATTGTCTTGCAGTAAGTCTATTAATAATCATAGTCTGAAAAAATTAGTGAAATATGAAAACATTGTGTACTTGGGGCTCATGGACATATTTTCCATGTCTAAAAACCATGACTTATCTCTTTGGCTATTGGTTCTAGCACGTATACTATTCATGTTTGATTAAGTAATTTAGGAAAATAGAACATTGTATATGTTAACAAATGTTTAATTACCAATACAAATTGTGTTAACTTTGTCAAGGAACTCCTTAACACTGTAGCAATTAATGCATCTATTGGTTTTTGTTTAGGAAAATTATGACACTAAGAACAAATTATAGTTCTATGTAGATATTTAACCAATGGCCTCCATATTTCATCATTACAATTATGCATATCCCTGTTTGCAGAAGCAAAATGCATGTAAAGGGAAAATAGCATAATGTTTATGAACCATATAACATGTCACTAACTATGCTCATCTTTCTATTTCAGAAACTAGTTTCTTGAACAAGCATTGTCCTTTGTTGTTCACAACTGTTCTAATATGCAATACTTAAATGCAATGAAAACCTTAAATTTCATTGCAAAGAGAGCATGAGAACGATACAAGAATCTAACCTTGCATTATGTTCTTCAAAACCTAGGTCGGCTTGCAACAATATGAATCTTTGATCCCCAATTCATTTGCAACCAATGGTCCCTATCATAGGTACAAGTTAGACAAATGAACATAGTTCATCACATATAACATGGTATCCATAAACATGAAACCATAAAACAGACATAAAATTTTTCCTTAACCATTAAATCAAAACTCTGTGAACTTTCATGTGCAAAAAAATACACTCAATAAAGTTGACACATAAAACTTGTAAACGAATCAAATTTTATGATCTAGATACACATGGTTCTATTTCTATAGACAGTACTTGAGTTATTAATTTTTACACTTTCATTTCTAATATATACTTGGTCAATCCAATTTTGTTTTTTTTTGCACCTGATTACTATTCATCTAAGCATATGAAAATTAGGAAAATGTGTGAACACTATATAGCTGAGAATGTTGAACACATTTTTTGGATCACCTGTGTTGAAGGAGATGATAGCATAGCATGTTATGCACACAATCATCATGTCAAAAATCTAAGGCACATGCATCAAAACACTCTTGCTCTCCAGTGCATGCAATAAGAAGTGTTATAAAATTCACGGAAAACACCATGACTTGTAATTTCTTAACAAATGTCATGAATGTTAAAGTCATGACAAATGCCAAAAAAATTATAGCACTTCCTTACATTCTCTGCAGACCAAATAGCTCCTTTGTTTCCTCTTCTTCATAATATTACAAGTAAAACATGATTTGTGAATATTTAACCAATGAACTGCACATCCTATGATTAAAATTATACAGATTTCTCTCTGCAAAAGCAACATTCTCATCAGGAAAAAATAGTGTTATGTTTACGAATTACACGACATGTCATTTACTATGCTCATATGCCTATCAATAAAGCCAGTTTCTTGAGAGAATTAAATTTCATTGCAAAAAAAGCAAGAGAATGATACAAGACTCTGACCTTGCAACTTGTTGTTCAAGAACCAAGTCTATTTGTAGCAATTTAAATCCCTGTCACCCACTTTGGTTATAGCCAATGGTCCCTATTACAGTTACAAAATAGACAGATGAGCATAGTCCATGACATAGGACATGTTATACATAAACATGAAACATAAAAGCACGCAATAAATTTTGACAAATATTTGAAAACTAAATCCTATACGTGTGAGCTTAATCACACAAAATGCAATCGATGCAATTTATACATAACACTTGCAAACAAATCAAATTCTATAATCTAGACACTTTTGGTTTTATATCCATTAAATACAATATGTCAAAGATGCATTTGAAGGCTGGCAAGTATGCAAGCAACAAATGCATACTTAATTATTGTTTATTTATTGCTTGTTCAAAAGGTCCTATGTTTTTAGTTCTCCATGTTCTTTGTTCATATGGGAAACCTTTCAACCAAAACTATTGCTTGTTGTTGCAAGGTCCAAGGAAACAAATGCATACAGTCCATGACCTTACTATTGCATTCGTTGCATTTGCTTTCCAATTAGTCACTTGGCCAATGACATCATGTTGTTCAATTTTTTTTGTATTTTTCCTATAGTCAGGATTTATGCTCATATTTTTTGTCCATGCAAATTATGGTTTGTTCGCTTTCATTTAACTAGATTAGAAAAATAAGGGGACATTGTATATTCTAGAAAATATTTGATCATGAAGCAGTAAATACATGTTTAATCCATTAAATGCAAATTGTACAACATGTATTCGAGAGCTGGTGGGTACTAATTCATGAAATCTTATGCCACCATTGGGGTTTATTTTGGCTAAGTTCTCTTTGTAACAGTGAACAACACATCTATTTATCAAGTATGGTAAACAGACACTCTAACCAGTCACCAATAGTACATTGTTCCTATCCATATGCTTCTGTGTTTCATGTCTATCAGTAACATATTATCTTGGACAATTTGCATTCAATAGACTGTTATCTCTGATTTGTGAGCCACAATGTTTAATGCATCAAAGATGCAATCACTACTTCAACATCTGCTATCTTGCTGCAAAAGGTGGCATAATTTGCATTTAGGCATTGAATATTTTGAAAATAATGTATGCTCTTATTTTTGCAATTTTCTTTGATAGGGGAAAGTCATATGCTTACATGAAGCAATAGAGAAACAAAATAAATATTTATAATCGCTCAATTGCAAATAAGACTTGCAATTGTAACCTGCTTATTGGCTTCAACTCTATCATGTCTTTTGTTATCTACTACACCTTCTATATAATTGGGTCTTATAACAGCAAATAATATTTCTACTCGCAGTAGGACAGAGGTAGTTGTTAGCCTATTGGCTAAGTTTGGAGGATTTCTATTTAATGTCTAAATTTTTTCAAAAATCTATCTTGCAGAACTTGTATTTTATATACTATTGTTTATGGTGCAATAGTTATACCATTCAGTACATTAAACATACATTGACTGCTTTTATAGCTAACACCTTGTTCCTAAGGGTGGCATAATTTGCATGCAATAATTGGCTATTTGCAAAAAATATAATGGGTTCCTAATTTAGTGATTTATTCTAACAAAAATAAATGATACACAAGCTTTGGCAATGTATCGGTACTAAAACAGTAAATGCATGTTTAATGCATTAAATGCAAACCTCACAATATGTATTGCGTAGTTGGTGTGAAGATAAGCAGACAATGCTTGGTTAATTTTCACTTTGTTTGTTTACTGTTTGTTGAGAAGCTTGTGTGTTTCTCGTTGTGGGTTACCATGTTCAGCATTTGTCATTTTTTGCAATGCTTGCGATCTGCAACTGGTAACTAGTGCATCTATTTGCCTTGGATACTTAATAACCAAAAGTGTTACAGAGAAAACTAAATGCTTTGGGCAATGTCTTGTGTTACGTGAGTATACATGCAGCAAACGCATAGCCAATTCATGGTATCTTAGTGGAGTTCTTGGTTTTTTTTGTGCTTATTCTTGTTTGACTATGGTTTGTTCATAAGCTTGTGGGTATTTTATCTCTTTGTTGCATTTTTGCATGTGGGTAGAAGTGGAGTGAATGCATAGTTAAACTATGAATTCTTAGGCAATTGTAGGGATTTGTTTGTGTTTATTGATGTTTGTGTATTGTTTGTTGAAAAGCTTGTGGGTTTTTTAGCTATGTTCGTTATTTTGTACAAGTGCATTGTTGGTGAATGTTTGGGTTGTGTATTTGTGATACTTGATAAGTCCATGGGTGCATATGTAGTGAACGGATAACTAGTTCATGAAATGTTGGGCGAGTGTTATATTTTGTTTGTGCTTATTCTCATTTTATTATTGTTTGTTGGAAAGATTGTGCATTTTGTATTTCTTTGTTGTGTTTTTGCATGTGAGTATATGTGCAATGAATGCATGTTTAATTCATGAAATCTTAGGTTACTATTGGGTTTTGTTTGTGTTTATTTTTGTTTGTTCATGGTTTGATAAAAGGCTTGTGAGTTTTTTAGCTATTGATTGCATTTTTCAATATTGGCAAGTACCTATTTTTTGCTTATTGTTTGTTGAGAAGCTTGTGTTTCCATTTGCGATGCTTGTGATTATATGTAGTCCTTGAGCAAGGGAGGAGCTGAAGGAATGGTGTGCAACTGGTGAGTGGGCCGTCTCTTTGTTCTGCATACTTTGAAATCCTAGGCAACTATCGTGTTTTGTTTGTGTTTATTATCATTTGCTTGTCGTTCATTCAAAAGCTTGTGCGTTTTCTAGCTATTGGTTGTGGATTTGCATGTTCATTATTCTATAACAATGCAATGGCCATCAATGGCTTTGTTGTGTCTTTATGATACCTGATAGCTAGAATAATTGCTTGTTGTTGGAAGCGCTAATGGGGCAAGTGGCTAAATTAAATTACATGTACTTTTAGCAATGTATGGTGGACTATGGGGTCAAAGAATGTGTTAATTATGTTTTTTTTGCTTGAGTGGCTAGCACACTATGAGGGAAGCTTGGAAAGAAAAATGTGCGAGATGTGTTGGAGGATTGGTGGGTAGACAAGCAGTGAATGCATAGTTAATTGATGAAATGTGAGGGGAGAGCTGGATTTTATTTGTACCTATTATTGTTTGTTTGTTGCTTGTTAAAAAACTTGTTTGTTTTTACCTTTTAGTTCCATTCTTCGAGGTGTTGTTTGTGTTTATTGTCATTTTTTTATTATTCATTGAAAAGCCTCTGGGCAAAAGCTTCCACTATGAAGTCGAGTCGTACCATGCACTTTTTAAATTTGAACATTTTTCATTTAATGCATGAAACATGTATTCAGATTGAGTACATAGTTAATTTATGGAATCTAAGATGAGATTTGGGTTTTATTTGTGCTCATTCTTGTTTGTTTGTTCTTTGTTGAAAAGCTTGTATGTTTTTAGCTTGGTCTATTTTTTACAAAATTTACTATGGTTTGTTTATCATTCATTGAAAAGCCTATGGGTTTTTTAGCTATTAGTTGTGGTTTTGCATGTTCATTACTCTATAGAAGTGTAGTTGTCATTGATGGCTTTGTTGTGTATTTGTGATACTTGATAACTATAAGTATTGCTTTTTGCTAAAAGGAATAATAGTGAAAATGATTAGAGTAGATAACACACGTGTGGCTAGGGATAATGAAATACTCCTAGTTATCACGTACCACAAATAAATAGCAAACCCATTCATCTGTAGTCAACTTTTACAAAATAATGAACATGCAAAAGGCTAAACTACCCACAAGCTTTTCAACAGATGATAAATAAACGAGAATGACCAAAAACAAAACCCACCACTTGCCTAAGATTTCATGGAGCATTTCATGAATTAACTATATGTTCACTACATGTTGGGGTAGGTCAACTTTGAAAATCTATAATATGTGTTGCATATGATACGGTTGTCTATAAATCTACAACTATTGCATCAAATTTTACTGTGTATTATTCAACTTTGTCTAAATAAATTAGGAAAATACAACATTATATATTTTTGCAAAGGAAAAGATCTATGTAGCTGCAAATATAGTTAATTGTTGAACAAGAAAATGGAAGATCATATTCTTTTATCATTCTTTCCCTTTGTTTACAATGAATTCAGTAAACAATAAAAAAAATTAACATGTTCACTACCCCTAGTGTTGACAAGACCTTGCTCAAAGCATATGTAATTTACTATACCCACTTGGCCCGTTGGCCCTTGTAACAACATATAATACTCGATAACTATAGTGCTTGACAACATATTTCTTTTGTTTGAAAATTATTATTTATATCTTTTCCTATTTTTTCAAGTAGGCTTATTGTTCATTTTTTGTTTGAGAAAATAGGGAAAATTGATTTGAGAAAATAGGGAAAATTGATCGACACAAATCTTCTGTTGCAAATATCTACTCATTAGATCCAAAGTTTACATTTTTTACTGATAGGCCAATGCCATTAAAGCAATCAATGCATAGTTAATGCATTCTATGCTTGCATAGTGAACAAGGGCTTGCTCAAAGATCTAAAATGATATTGCTTTATGTAGAAACAACATACTATTCTTCTGATGCATCAAGCAACCTATGTATTGGGATTGCTTGATACCAATACTCTCAACATATTTTGTTTCTCAAAGCATCTTCAAGGTGCTTCGTAATCTTAATAGTAAAAAAAAACCCACACAACTATGTGCAAGAATTTCCAATTAGCCTAGGTAGCTATTAATAACAATGCAAGCTATCTTTGAGGCACAGTGACAGTAATTTGTACAACATGTACACATTGCACACGGATAAAAGCATGAACAAGTCATCATGTTTACCTTCAAAAGGTAACAGTGTCTAATTAGCTATTGCAGTGGATGCATGTTTAATGCATTAAATACAAACTTCGTGATATGTGCACAAGCAGATAATGCATGTTTGTTAGTCTCTAAAAGTATCATGGTTGTCAACGGCTTTGGTCTCTATTTATGACACTTAATAAATAGAAAAATTGCTTATTGTGCATATGGCTGCCAACAATACTTAGATATTACAGGGCATAAATTTATAGTCGCATTGGAGCTCATAGCATTGAGAAGACTTATTTTTCAGAAGAGCATTTAAGTATTAAACTATGTATCATTATACTTGAAAAATTACTAGTATATGCAACATGGATTAACACTAAAAATGCATTACTAAAAAGAAGTCTCGTTGATGCATAGTATTATTATTAGTTTCTACTGATAGGAAGGTTCAGTATTACAATTGATGCATTTTCTTTTGAATTAGCTGCTTGTCCGATGAGATTGTTTTGTTTAAATATTTTTGTCTTTCTCCTTTAGTCGGGATTTAAGCACATATTTTTGGTGTTGGAAAATTATTGTTTATCTCTTTTTCTATTGGTTCTAGTAGGTTGATTTGCATCCCTATGTCTCACAGTCTATCATTACCAGATAAAGCAATAATCTTTTAGATCTTTGAGCTAGGTTTTCTTCCTTGTACAATCATACAGTGCATTTACTCTAAATTCATTGCTTGGATAGACATCACTCTGCTACGAAAATGAATAATAGGCCTACTCCAACCAATAGAAGAAGAGGTAAATTATAATTTAAAAAAAAATGTCCTTAAATCCCAACTCTAGGAAAAAGACCAAAATATTTTGAACAATAGTAAACAAGTTCTCTGCATTCACTATGTTTTTTATAAAGTGTATGTTATTGCTTACTAACTTATCCAGGAAAACTAGGCAACTTGTAAACCAAGTCAAACAGAACTCAATCAAGTATCAACCTAACGTTTTATGTCTTACTATCTATCTCTCTCTATTGCATACAGTAGGTTTGTCATTCCTCTTTGTACAAGGAAATGAGAAAAATAGGAACACACTACAAAATTTGACAATTAAATCTCATTCGCCAACTAAGTATGACAAATTAAAATGCAATAAATGCAATAGCAACTTGTACTTTAAAAACATGCACATTTTGTATTACTAATATATTGCACACTGTAAAGTTGCAACACCAGAATTTAGTCCATTTAAACCAAAAACATAAGAAAATAAAGTATTGCCTAGCATACAAAGAAAGAAGATATCAACTGTAAAACAAAAAATAGCAGAAAGTTTAACTCATAGAACATGAAATATAGTAAAGTAGATAAAAGACCTAGTAACGAAAGCATAACAAAAAAAATAAGACAACATGAGCACAAATTTTTTTATGTCTAAATGCAAATTGTACCAGCTTTTCCAACAAAATGACACATACTAAAGTGAAACAGAACAATGCAATGGATTTTTTCAAACATTTAGTCATTAAATCTAAATTTTATAGCCTTTTATATTAGCCTAGTGCTCATGGAAACAATCAAGACACGGTTAATTCATTGCAAGTCTGTACACTAACAAAGATCTTAAACAATAGAGCATCACCATTTACACTTGTTCACAATTCATATACTACAAAGCATTTTGATTACCCTATATCAATAGAAAAATAGATAAATAATCAAACACCAAAAATTCATTAGCCAACCAAGTATTAGAAATGAAAATGCTAAAATTAATAATTGAATGCAAATTGTGCAAGCTTCTTCACTATTGCAATTGTATAACGCAAATTGGAAATGGTAGGCCTATCAATCAATCTATAGCCAATGCATTAAATGATCATCTTTGTTTAAGTAAATTAGCAAAATAGCACTCTATGTACTTTCACAAATATTTAACAGCTGACAAACTCTACTGAGCCATAACAATTAATCTTTGTAAAAAATAGATAAATAATACTTTTCAAACACCAAAAATTCATTAGCCAACCAAGTATTAGAAATGAAAATTCTAAATTTAATAATTGAATGCAAATTGTGCAAGACTCTTCACTATTGCAATTGTATAATGCACATTGGAAATGGTAGGCCTATCAATCAATCTACAACCAATGCATTAAATGCTCATCTTTGTTTAAGTAAATTAGCAAAATAACACTCTATGTACTTTCGCAAATATTTAATAGCTGGCAAACTCTACTAAGCCATAACAATTAATTTACAAAATGTTCTCTAAAGTATTTACAGATCATAACCCACCTAACATAACAGCTGTGCAATGTAACCCTACGCCTAGAAAACATAACAATTGTGTCACTATCGTCATAGTATTTAATGCATCAAATATGCATTCACCACTCTATATTGCACTACACTTATTTGCAAAATTTGTCATCTACTTCTACTTTTCTATTTTTCTTACAAGCAAATGAATACTAGAGACACATGACAGAACCAAACAAATGAGCACAATCCATGACAAATAATACACTATCCATAAACTTGAACCATAGAAACAATAATAAAATTTGCAAAACAATACACAAACATTATAATTTTTTGCAAGAATTTCCCATTAGCACTTTTAATAGCAACCAACCATCATGCTTACTAACAGGGTAATAGCTAGTCAAGCAATAAACACATAATTAACACATTCACTGCCCCCGTGGCCTACAAGAACTTGCTTAAAGCATATGTAATTCAATGTACCTACTTGCCCCATTAGCCCTTTTAACAACAACCAATACTTCTAGTTATCAAGTATCATAAACAAACAGCCAATTCATTCACATCCACTACACTTTTACAAAATAAGAAACATGCAAAACCCCAAACAAAAGTTAAAAAACCCACAAGATTTTCAATGAACAATAATAAGCACAAGCAAAACCAATATCCATGAATTAACTATGCACTCACTGCTTCCATACCCACCAGCTCTCGAACACACCTCACACAATTTGCATCCAATGAATTAAACATTTATTCACTACTTCACAACTCATTATCCAAAATATGTCCTTGAATCCCAACAATAGAAAAAAATAATAATACTTCAAACAATGCAATTTGGCTAGCATAACAACCAATTCAAAAGAAAATTCAACAACTGCAATAGTGCCCTACTTCCCTACATACAAAATAGCTTCATGTTTATAGATTACATGGCATCTCATTCACTATGCTCATTTGTTAGAATGGTACAAGAATCTGACCCTCCAGTTCCTTGTCCAACAACTAACTATATGTATCCATTTTTCCCCACAACACTTTTAACAATAAGAACATAGAAAGCTAAAAATACACAATCTCTTCAACAATCAAAAAACAAACAACAAAGAAATTTAAGAATAGCAAGCAGCTATTTGAAACGCAAATTCTACAAATGCAACTGCAATAGTCACCTACTTTTCAAAGAAAATAAGTTTCATGTTTATGCATCACATGACATGCCATCAACTATGCTCATTTGTCTATTTAGTAAGTCAGATTCTTGAACCAAACTTCTCCTTCATTATTCACAACTCTTCCAAAGCATAAATTTTATGCACAATGGAAGACTTAAAATTCATTGGAAACAAAGGGGAAGAATGATACAAGAATCTAACCTTCCAGTCCCTTGTTCAAAAGCCAAGTATATTTATGCTCATATACACCTTTTCCTCCAACTTGAATTGCAAGTAATCACTCCTATTGCATGGAAAAAATAAACAAATGACCACAATCCATGACAAATAATACACTATTCACAAACCTCAACCACACAAACAATGATATTATTGCAAAAAAATAGACCAACATGATAAATATTTCCAAGCATTCCACATTAGAACTTGTAATAGCAACCAAGAATCATAAACACACAATTAACGCAATCACTGCCCCCACAATTCAGAAGAAATTGCTCAAAGCACACCTAATTTAATGTACCCACTTGCCCCATTAGCCCTTCCAACAACAACCAATACTTCTAGTTAACAAGTATGTTAAACACAACAAAACCATTAACGGCCACTACCCCCACAGTCCACAATAATTAACGCATAGTTAATGCATTCACTACCCCTAGAGTCCACAATACCTTGCTCAAAGAACATGCAATTTAATGTTCCCACATCCCCCGCTAGCCCTTGTGACAACAAGCAATACTTCTAGTTATCAAGTATCACAAACACACAGTGAAGCCATTGGCGGAAACTCCACTTCTACAGAATAACAAACATGCAAAACAACAACCAATTACTAAAAAACCCACATTCTTTTCAACAAACAATAAAAAAATGATAGTAAATTTTGCAAAAAATAGACCAAGCTAAAAACACACAAGCATTTTAATAGACAACAAACAAACAAAAAAAGGCACAAAAAAAACACAAAATTAACGCATGCATTTCCTCCACATCCACAAGACCTTGCTCAAAGCACATGTAATTTAATCTGCTCAATTCCCTCGCTAGCCCTTCTAACAACAAGCAATACTTCTAGTTATCAAGTATCACAAACACATAGTGAAGCCATTGACAACAACTGCACCTCTATAGAATAACGAACATGCCAAACCGCAACCAACGGCTAAAAAACCCATAGGCTTTTCAACGAACGATAAACAAACCATAATAAATTTTACAAAAAAATAGACTAAGCTAAAAACACACAAGCTCTTTAACAAATAACAAACAAACAAAAATGATCACTAATAAAACCTAGCTCTCGCCTCACATTTCATAAATTAACTGTGTAGACACACAAAATATATCGATTGATCTTATAAACCTAATCCTGATTTTACTAACACCAGTTCGTCTTGAATCATCTCCTTCGCTAATTATTTAATTAAATTATCTTGATTTAATTAAACTTCATCACATTCCATCTCTTAATTAAATAAATCAGTTTTATTTGATTAAGTCATTCTCTCCTATTAATTAAATAAATCATTTTATTTAATTAATCCTATAATCCCTCTTTTAATTAAATAATTCATTTTATTTAAATCTCTAAAGTCATCTCATTTAAATTAAATAAATTTATCTTTATTTGATCTAAAACTAACACCATCCCCTTTGATTAAATAAATCCAAATTTATTTAATTGAGTCTAAAATTCATTATTCCTCTCACTTTGATTTATTTAAATCCTAAAATCTAAATCAAATTGTCACATCAGATAATCTCCTCTTAAATTAATCAAATCCTGATTAATCCTAATTTTAATCACTCAATACCTCTAGCTTTTGCCACTTACTCATGAAAATTATTTTAATTGATTTATTAAATCTCTATTTACTTTCAAAAAGGTATCAAGGATGGAATATTCCCCAAATTTGAAATCTCCCCCCAAAAGTACTTGTCCATCCAACAAGGCATTAAAGGCCTCTTACATGTCCTTTTCTTGAGCCAAGTGGCATTTAATTCATTTCTTCTCTCCCTCCAACATGTCATTTCTCCAATTTGAATTTCCACCTAATAGCATTAATGTGCACATTCATCAAAATGTGCTTCACCTTTGTCCACTCACATGTTGACAAGTGGCATTATACTATTGGTTGGTGTTTGATCCCACATTCATCCATTTTGCATCTTCCCCCATCATTCTCTTCTATAAATAGAAGGCTCTCATTTGGATTTTGGATCCATAACTTCATGCGACATTATTATCTTCAAGTTTTTGAGCAATCTCCATCCATCTTTATCCATTTTCATCCATTTTCATGATTTCATAGCTAGGTTATGGTGAATTTTCGTCAAAGAGTATCAATCTTCATCCATTGATCATCAAGCTTGCAAGGAATTGGGAAAGGGCCATTTTCCATGTCGAAATGACACCAATAACCCCCTGGGATTGAGAGTTTGTTTATTTTGAGCAAGATTAGCTAGTTTTTATTAGTGTTCTTCGTTTATTTCTTGTTCTTGATATCTCAAATGAATTTCATGGGGAATGTTGTTTCTAACTTGCATATGGGACTAATGTTGTGTTTGTTCTTCATGTTTATGTAGGTCTAGGATCACCATTCACATTTTGGCACTAGGAGGGCCCAATCTGAAGAATCTAACATGTTTTTTGAGAAATTTTGTTATTTTTTTTAAGTTTTTGTGTCTACAGGAAACAACACAGCTAACAGATAAATTGTGCCACTATCAGTCTAGCGGCACCATATAGTGACGTTGACAAACTCCAAACTGCGATGTTGGGTTCTTCTTGGCAGAATATTTGAATTCCAAATAGCAACACTTGATTCATTGCCCTGTTGACCAATCATCCAAACTCCAAACTCCATCATTGGTCAAAATAGTGATGCATATGCGGTCACTAATTTCTCCACAGTTTGACACTATCAGTCTCAACGTCGTCATAAAGCAACGCTGACTCCGTCAAACTACGATGCATATGTGGATTTCACCACTGGGTTTGAGTAAAATTCAACTTTCAAGTTATTTTGACATGTACTTTTTGTCTTTGATCATTTTTAACCTTTTAACCTGTTTGTTGTCTTTGGTTTTCCATGAACTAATCAATTTTGTAGGTTGAAGTGGTCAAGAAGGAAGGAGAAAGCAAGGAGGAGATTTCTTTATGACATCTTTTTTATTGTATCAAGTGTTTTTAAACACTTTGGAAGAAATTATAATTCCATTCTAAGGATTTGCTATCTTTCAGGCTTTCAGACTCAATAGATTTCATTTAGACTTAAAAAGAACCAAATAAAGGGGTTAAAAAGAATCTTAGGAACTTACTACATTTTGTTTTGGACTTAACAATTGAATAAACAAATCTCACACTTCAAAGTTGGTGCTTAAAAAGAACTCATTTTCTTGCTTTGAAGGTCAAAATGAACATATGCCTTTTATGTTTTGTAATCCCTTATCCAAAGTAATATCATTTAAAAGAAGTATGTGATTCTCTCGTGCCTCACGGTGATCTTGAGAATCAAAAGGATTTTCATGATATTAAGTTGTATAAGTGATTACCTCCACACTTCAATTTGGATTCTTAAAATTGGACAAAATCTTGCTAGTGTGAGTGGAGTATATTGCATGTGCTCTCTCTTTGTTTCTCAGCAAAGATTGATCAAAATATGGATGTGCTTGCTCGCTTTTGTTTATCCTTAGAGGGCCTTCCTAGTGGTAAAAATTAATCACCCTAGGGAACAACCCAACCGGGAACACGCTAAAGCCAAGTGACTTCCACCCAGTATATAAGTGTGGGTACTTGAGGAAAGTTCAAGTATCATGAGGATTGTTTTGATAATAAGGAAAACAATGGTCTCTTGTCGTATGGATGATCCCCCACGAATAGAATGCCTATACTAGAACCTTTTGTATAGAAGTCCAAATCCTTATCTATTTGTTGGTGCAAGAATGATCGTTCTGAAGCCACCCCACATTCTTGCAGTTCTTGGTAGAGATGAGAAGTATGCCATGGGAGTTTCATGGGTACTAAAGCTTGGCTAACTTGTAGAAGTGAGTGTCATGGAGGGGAGCCAGTGTAGTCAAGCTTTTAATCATCTGTCAAGAATAAGCGTAGCTAGATTTATCCAAGTGGGGATTCAACAAATATTGTCTCTTAATTATCCATATGGTTGTGCATGTTCTTGGAATCAAAACACTTTTCTTGGATCTAAATATTGGGAAACAAACATTCAACATGATCATCAAATTTCAAACCCTTTAGAGGAAGCAAATACCTTTGCCAAATCCAAGTGTTTTTGCTTGCCCTAGGGATTCTATCCTTAGAGGCTTCTAAGCATTTGAATTTACATCTCAATTTTCTCTCACTAAAGTCAACATTAGGTAACTTTTGCCTTAATTTCCTTGATTTCCACATAATGGACTTTGTGGGATGAGAATAAATTGGGACATTAGACATTTAGTTTGAAAACCTAATCAAGAAAGTGTTTGTGGTAAAAAGAACTTATTAAGGAAAGATAAGAAACAATTGGAACCCACACATGTGCTTTCCAAATGATTTCTTGAAAGATCAAAATCCAAAAACCAAAATCCAAATGTCTTAGTCAAAAAGCTCACAAGAAACGTTTGTCTATGCTTTATGAATTTAGAGAAAGATCGACCTTCAATTTTTACAAATGTGCATCAAGGAACAATCCAAATTTGTATTCATTTTACTATTGTGAAAATCCAAGTCTCTTTCAAAGGTTTGAGTATCTCACATAGGAAGTACTAGCATGTTCTTCAACACCTTGTTCTAGTAAACAAAGTCTATCTAAGTCTTTAGGATCAAAATCAAAATACTCTCTTCCATCCTCCAAACATCAAAAATCAAAATCACCTCACAAACAACTCTTGGAAATCTTGAAAAAATATTTCATGCTAAACTTTGGGAAAATCTTCTTGAAATCAAAAATCAAAGCAAATCCAAATCATCTTGTTTGACTAGGTGTGAGTAGATGAATCCTTCTTTGCACACTTAGTTAAATTATCATCTTGTGGACAAGTTTACTCTAGGACAACATCCAACCTCTTAGAGTTTATGAGTTTATTATCCAAACCAAATCCAATCAAAATCAAAATCAAATCAAATCAATCCAAAATAAAAAAACAAACATCAATCCAAAAGTCCTAAAGTTTAGTATCCTCTTCAAGGTTTCCTAGGAGTTTAATCACTTACCAAAACATTCATCTTTTATTATCACCATTACCATCTTTGATCCTTAATATCTTAGACTTTCTTTTTTGTACCTAAAGTTTAGATCAATC